>ML796539.1:66130-108243 GCA_009831015.1 Picea engelmannii
CAACATTATTGTTAAATAAATGAAAAGGTGAAATGGTTCATTACAAGGACACAATGGTTCAATCCCATACACGTTGGAAGACTATATAAACATAAAGGCATAGTGAAAGGAGTGTGGCTCTGTGGTTTAATTCAGATCTAAAACACATATAGAGTCCAAGGAAGAACTAGAAACATTCATATGAAGTGAGGGTGGAAGGAAGGGGCAAGGGAGGATTGGAGTCCTCTACAGGTTGAAGCTTGAAACATAGAGTTCTAGCTTCCTCAAGTGGGTGTTTGAAAAGAAGAGGATTGGAGTCATCTATAGGTTGAAGCCTAAAATAGGGAGTTGCATCTTCGTCAAGTGGGTTCTTGAAAACAAGAGGATTGGAATCCTCTATAAGTTGGAGCCTGATCTACAAGGAGTTGGTGCTTCCTCAAGTTGGTGCTTGGAAAACAATGGATTGGTGTCTCATTGAGTTGGTTTTGAAAAGAAGAGAGATTGATGTCTCTTGAAAACTAAATCTTGTAACTGAATTAAAATTTTTATGATTGTTACATTTAATTTCAGTTTTCTCTACATTCTTGTTGATAAATTGTATGGTTCATAAATTAACAATTAAAGAATTAATTTAATTTGTGAAAAAAAATCATTATTGATCCACCCCCCCTCTCAGTATTGAACAACATTCCAACATATATAATGTTACAAATGAGGCATGAGTTGAGATGAGGTGGGGTGCCTCCCCCCATGAGGAGATTATGGGCCCACATAAAATTCTTAGGATGATTTTTGTCACCTAAAATAATCTTAAATATTGTTTACTTGGTTGATTCTCAATCTATAAACTAATGATACAATAAAGAGAGTGATTATCCATAAATGACCATGTGAATATTAACATCATTCAAATACCCCCCCCCCCCAATCTTAGCACGGGGACATTAAAAAGGATGAAAGTACAGAAGTGGGATGCCCAATCAATAGAGATGCACCAATAACTGATATATAAAAGAAAGTGGGTATGAGATGACCAAACACAAATACAAGTGTGGGTGGGTAGATGAAAAACCAACCATCATCATATAATTGTTCAACTCCCGAGGCAATTTTGCCTTTCTCATCATTTGGAGACACATGGCATTGATATGTCATATGATAAGGAAGGTTGGAAAGATGCAAAGGTACAAGAGAGAAAAGCAAGTGAGCATACCCAACTCAATTTAGAGTAAGCCATAGATAGAAGAGGAGAAAATGAGTTTGTGATGACCCAACTCAATGCAAAGGTAGAAGGGTTTATGAATACCTAAATATTATAGAACCACCCTATGCCTGAAGAAATGCCACCACTGAATTGCTCATCATCTAAGGGAATATGATATTTGATTTGTCCATCAAATAAGGGAGTGTTTTAAAAAGGCATAAATACAAGAGAGAGTAAGGATAAAAGTGAGTGGGTATACACAACTCAATGTAATTCCATGCATTGCTAAAAGAAGAGAGTGGGTTTGTGATGACCCGAGTCAATACAAAAGTGGACCCAATAGTTTGTTGAAAGAATACTACCATCGAATTTATCATCTTCTAGGAGGATATGACACTGAACTAATGACTTGATAAAGAAGTGATGGAAGTAACATCCTCAATAGAAGCAATAAGGATCAACTTTGATATGGAGGGAAGTGAGAATTAAAGAAATAAGACTCAACTTTGATTTGGAGGGAATTGATAGTTGAATTGCTTATCTATAGAAAAACAATGTCACTAACATTCTCATCTAGTGGAAGAGTGTAAAAAGACACATCCATGTCGTACCACACATCTATTGGAACAATAGTGCAACTGAACTCCACATATGAAGAGCTCTTAGAAGGAACAATCTACAAGGGAGAGAATATGAAAGTAACCAAATCTAATAAGATTGGTGGTAGCTGAAATGAGAGTAGGAAGACCAACCTCAAAATCATTGAAAGAGCTCAAATACAATTGCAATTTCTAAAAAACAACAAGGGAGTGTTTGTATGAATACCCATCACAAATACACTTGAGAGAGAACAATTGAAAAGAGCGCTCAAATATGATTTGATAGCGTGAACACCACTAAGAGAGATCAATTACAATAGGGGTGTGGGTGTATGAATACCCAACATAGATTCATATGAGAGCATAGCTTAGAAGGAAGCTCCAATACAATGTGGGAGTGGGTTTATAAATACCCAACTCCTCACAAAGAGTGGTTATTCCCATAACATAGAAGAGAGTGGGTTTATGAATACCTAACCAAATAAAAGCATGAATGATGGTGACTAAACTACAAGAGGGATTTGGTGTGTGGATATCCAACTCAAGTAGGTGCTCAAGCGTAGCTAAAATAAATAAATGAGAGGTTTTAAGGATACCCATATCCACATTGGGTTGACCCTATGTACAACATCCTCCTTGAGGATGAATAGGAGGCCAAGAAGAGAAATAAATATATCACATCTCCCCTCCTTCATGCTAAGCATTGGCCATTTGAAAATAGAACCTCCCCAAAACACCATAGTGACAATACCAACATGGTTACACAACCACATAAAGGAGGTCATTGGAAGATATTTGAAAGGAGGAGCCCAATGAAGTAGATTAGTCAATTGAAGGAGCACCAAGTAGTATATTCCATCGATGGTATTGAATTATTCATTAAAAGTACATCCAAAATGGTTCCACAACCGTGTAAAGGGGGTCTTTGATGGAGAACTGAAAGGAGGAGCCCAATGAAGTAGACTAGTCAACTGAAGGAGCACCAAGCAACATAGTCTGTCAATGAGACTGAACTATTAAAACATACATAAAAAATGGACCAACATGATAATGTGGAAATAAGAGATCTACATAAATAAATTGAGTCATCCATAGAATCACTGGTAAAATAGAGTGGGATAGATCCTCTGAACATGTGGGTGAAAAATACATCAAAGGAGTTGAGAGAAGTCTCTCTTTGCAAACAAATGGCCACAAATTTGTTAGAGTCACTATCGTGAGGAGTAGACCTCACATCACCAACTGCAATATCCAATATAAAGTACCAATCCTTGGAATATGACGAATCTCTCCAAATAAGGTGGAGCCAATACCAAGAGTATCATCCTCTAAATTATGTACAAAACAATTTGCAAAGTACATCACCATGTGTGTATCAAAGAAGTGGTCCATCCAGTCCAAAAAAAGACAAGTCTTTGTGAAGACCTCAAGAGAACCTGCTAAAGGGGCAAAGAAAGGGTTTGAAACTCTATAATACTAATGATCCAAAAACCCTAGTTCCACAACTCTTAGGGCATTTCCACTAGAAAATATTCTTACAAATCCACTGTATACTCCAGAAAATGTCACCACTAAGCAATCCTCTGAATGAATAGAACCAACATTGCTCTAAAAAAGCTACATATTTTTCGGTGAAAGAGAGCAAAAAAAGGAGTGTGCTACCCTAGATGAGGACACAACTTTGCAAAAAGTCTTCTTGAATCCGCTGAAAGAACCAAAAAAGTGCCAAAGAAGAAGGGAAATGGTGAAAATAGGGTAGAAACCCTATAAAAATGTGCATTTTCCTAATGAAACACCCAAACCCTAATTTTTAGATGTGGAACAACCCTAAGAACATGCTAAAAACTCTAGAAAGTAGTGTGTTGTCCCAAAAAATGCTAAAAATTCAATTTTTTAGATGTGGAATAGCCCTAAAAACATGTTGAAAACCCTATATCATATATATAATTGTTTAAAACCTTATTTTTTGCACCTAGAGTAGCCCTAAAAATAGGTTAAAATCCCTTATTTCAAACATAAAGCCTACCACTAATTTTTACTGGTGACAACTCTAAATCGACTTCAAATGAATGTAAGATGACTTTAAAAATGGAAACTAACTATCTAGATGGAAAGAGCTAAAAAAATAGGTAGTTTTAAAAAAAGAGGCATTGAAAACGAACTTTGGATATCAAAGTTATGCTCTTTTGAAAAAAAAGAGAGCATAAAATGTAACCAAGGTGCCACACACATGTGGAGGTTGGTCTACGTGGTGGGTGCACAATGGGGTTGTTAAGTTTTTTTTTTTTTTTTAATTCTATCCATTCTCTAACTTTTTCTGTAAGCTCACTTTTACAAATAAGTTACTTTTTAATGTAAGTTACCCACTTTTATAGCCTCGAGGGTTAGCTCAAGCGGTCATAAGACAATTGGGGAGGTCACGAGTTCAACTCTCTTGATCCTCTTGGGGTTGGACTTCATAATCATGGTCAATGGTTTACTCTATTTACCATCCATGGATCATGGGGATGTACTCAAGGGGTTTTCGTGGGATACTTTCCTTGAAAATAGTTATTTTTATAAAATAAGTGAGAATTACTTTTACAATAAAATTACTTCATAAATTAAAGTTAATAATTTAAAAATAACAATAAAATTACTTTATGAGTGATTCACAGTTATAATTTAAGTGAAATGCACTTTACAATAAAATGATTTTATAACTTAAAGTTTCATACACTTTTTAAAAAGTGTCTTAGTGAAAAGAAATATTTAGTTCAAAACCTTTATTATAATAAAATAACTTTCAACCAAGTGAGCTATTACAAAAAATTATAACAAATGTTTGAAAGGAGAGGAAAGGTCTATTTTTTTTAATAAAATTTTAAACTATTCACCTTGAAATGCATGTTTACCCCCAAAACCCTTGATTTTGTCTTTAAAAACTTTAAACATAGCCACACAAAAAAATAAGTAATTTTTTGAAAAAAAATGTGAAACTTAATAATCTTGATATTAAATCTCAATTAGTCTATTGGGAAAATGCAACTTTGTTTTTCTATTTTTGATTTGTCAAGATTGAATAAGGTGTAGGGCAAAGAGAATACACATAAAAGAAAAGACTTTCTGCTTTGTTTCTGGTTACCGAACTCCCACGAGATGCACGAAATAGAGCATATGTAGATCAAAAATGGAACAAATTGGAAATATAAACACACACAAAAAAAGAAATGAAACATTAAACAAAATACAACTTAAAAAATGAAATTGTATACCTTTAGATTTGATATAAATGGCAGTATCACGAACAAACGAAAAACCTTTTCAGGTGAAACAAAAAATATTTCCAATTGAAAATGATTTTTCGAGTGCACTAGAGCAATTCACTTAGCCAATAAATGATCATAAACAACATAACCCTAAAGTCATTTGATCCATGCAACAACATATGTTTAGGATCTCGATCAACAATGGGAGTGGGTCTTCATAAGTGCTCTAATACCATGTTTGATCAATAGAGTAATCGATATAGGTCAAACACCTTAAGGAAACTACTCACACAAATAGATCAAGGATCAATACACTAGTGTGTTACATGGTTAAAACCATCAAAGAAGGAAATAATCTATGGCCCCAACCAATGCTACTTGAGACAATATATTAATGCAAAAGGAAAATAGTTTATATATGAATCTCTCACAATTGATCATAATCAAATGACCCTCCATGCTCTTTAAATAGAGATCATGGACCAATCAAGTGCTAAGCAATGGATTAAGTGTCGTTAGTATCAAGAAGAAGATGAATCATCAAATTATTTTATGTTTAGAACATAATCATGACTATTTGATTAGATATTACAAAAGCACATTAAAGAAACACACTTTACCTAAATATATATTAGACCAAAGTGATCTTAACTAACTCCTAAGTGTCTAAATATCCTAATATACCTACCAAGTTATTCAACCTTAATGTATGTGCTCCCTAGTGACATGTCTCCATTTTCTTATGGATTTGAAACACTACATAGCTTCATGCCATTTAGATGGCCAACAATTATCTCTTCCTCACTTAGTTTCAAGGACACAAGCTTCCATAGCTTGGTACATTACACAATGATGCAAATCTCCCATTGTTATAATCAAATCTTCACTTGTTACCATAGAATCTAATACCATATGTAATACCAATAAGCCATGGAACTATGGATAATACTTCTTCAATGGAATGCTTCTTCAAATTAACCTTTAGATTAAATTCCCTCCAAAATGAGCTTTGACTCCAATACCCTAAGGCATTTTAGCAAGACTTTTATTCTCTCTTCCCCCTTCAACGAACTTTCATAATGTAATATAATACATAATGATGCAGAACTCACATTGTTATAATCGAATTTTCAATGACGACAACTTTAATACCATATGTTCCCCAGATGGGGTGACAACCGAAAAACATGAATGTTGGGAAGTTAATAACCTGAGCCTCCACCCTTTCCCCCAGTCCCTTCCACATGAGTAGCATTCACTCGATGGGAATGATGGTGCACATGCGTCGAAAGAAAGCTTTAATGGCACACTCAAAACACGAGCTGAGGTCTGCCTGGCCTGGTATGAGTCGAATGTGTGCTATCAACTTGACCTTAATGGTGCTCTCCACTATCAATTCAACAACTATTATGGAGGTAAGAATTGGAAATTGTCATCTTTCTCTTGTTCTTGTTCAGGTTCGAACTCTAGCTTCCCCCTCCCATTCTGGTATTTTCTCCTTTGGGTGTCCTCTCCTCCTCCTGGTTGCCAATATTTCCCCAGCTATCCCAATGCCATGAGAAAGGGGAAAGCCTAAGCAAGGGCCAACCTATTACATCTTTGTTGCTCGACACCATTGTCTATGCCCCTCCTCTGCACCAATTCCACCCCCCATCTCTAATGTTCACCTTGTTGGTCATTCTTTGAATAATTTACACTGCTCTGTTCAAAATTGGTTGGACGACGATAAAGCCATGGCTTATGTTGAGGAAGAGTTCCCTCGAGATCCTCCTCAGGCACCTTCAGACTCCTTCCTTTTCTCGACCTCTGACATACTGACTATGCCTCACACTTCTGGACAACATTCCCTGGAAGGCGATTTTGCTCCAGAAACGTAAAGTTTCCCCGTCGAAGAAGAGATCCCTACCGTTGGGTAAGAAGAGGAGGCTCAACTTGTCAGTGAATCTCAACCAACTGCAGATTCAGTACCAAATATGCCTAGCATGTGTTGTTTCTCAGAGGGGCATCTGCAACTTATCTTTGAAATGAGATGGGATGCAACAAATCAGCTTCACCGCCAAACTACTCTCTGTCGGCGCCTAGACGTTTTGTTTGACTCCCTTTCAAGCGAGTCTGTCAAGTGTAGATGCCCAAACTGTTGCCAATCTTACATGTTTTCTCCACAACCTCCAAATGGTGACGACAATCTGGGTTCCCCCACAACTTAATTTATTTTTCTCTTATTATGTATCTATGTTCAGAACAACCATGGTTGTAGATATGTTGTTGCATAGTTTTTGGTTTCCAATTTTTATTAGACTTCAACAAAAACTTGAAAGCATGCCACTTGTTCTGGTTTCCATATGTATGGTAGAACAAGTGGTTAGTTTTTCCATGTATACTAGTTTGCTGACGATTTAAGGAAATACAAGTTTTTATTTACAAAAAAAAAATTCTAATACCATATGTTAGACTAATATGCCATAAAAGTGTGGATGGATCTTCTTAATCCTACCAAAAGGACCTCATCTTTGAATCAAATCCCCTAAAAACAATCTTTGTCAATGATCTGAAATGGATCCAAACAAGCGAAAAGGTTGTAAGATTCGGTACCTAAGTGCAATTCGACAATTAATGAGGTTATATAAAATATTAAGGACAATGCAAATGTAAAAGTAAATGAGAGAAAGGAGAGAAAAAACAAAAATGAAACACAATAGGAAATGGAAATATGAGAGAGAGGAATGGGAAATTGAAAGGTCAGTCTCTTGGTCTTCCCATTACCCCCCAAGTCTCCTATAACTTCTAGTAATTTAACTCTTAAAGGGGTTTTTTGCTTGTTGGCTAGCCAAGGAGAGGAGGATACACATATAGCCATTTGACTACATTGTAAATCTGATTGTCGAAATATCACTAAGCAAACCATTCGATGCCGAGGTTTTTTCCTTCGGGTTTCCCCAGGTGAAATCACTATGTCCATTATATTATTGATGTTATGTTCAATGAGAATATCTTATAAGTGCTTGATATATTTCCCTTCTTTATTTTAATTGTTGCCAGTGTTTTTAATGGAAGCTACTTGGTGTTAATTGTTGCCTAGAAATTTCTAATGGTGTAAGAGTTTGATTCTTAGTTGTGCTTGATGAATTCTATTATGGTTTCCCTCTCCATTGGTCTAAGATGAATGCCAACAACTCTATTTCATCCACCATTGGATTTGATAAAAATGAGAGATCTGTGGATGTCATTATTTGACTATTTCTTTCTTTTAACAAGTTTCTAATTTCGTACTTCAATTTTATTGACTATTGGAGTCATTTGCTAGTGAAATTGAGTTTCTTCATTCACCATATGTTTCCCATCATTGTTTTTTGAAATCATACATAGAAAAGAGTCCACCTTTGAGGCCACATGTCACCTGTGCCCTGCTAGGATGGTTGTATGCTACCAATCTTCATTCTGGGAGGCCATACATGGTCCATACAAGTTGATTGGATGAGCTAGGATTTGTCCTATGCATCCCCTTCTCTCTTGCATATACATTGGGTTCTTTTGGGATGTAGATAGCATATGGAAGTGTAATTAAGCAATACATGTATCAACATTATCTCTCCTTCCTCCATTCATTGTATACTCTTGACAAATCAATGTAGATAGCATATGGAAGTGTAATTAAGCAATACATGTATCAACATTATCTCTCCTTCCTCCATTCATTGTATACTCTTGACAAATCAACAAACAAGTGCTTGGGCGCGTTAATATTTTGTCTTATTTCCATAAATTGTTGGAGTTGTCCATTGATATTAGATGTAAGATGTTTTTCAAATTATATTCACTTGGCATGTTTCAGACTAATATTTGTCCATGCATGAGTGTATGGTGACTCTCTCGTTATTTTGAATTCTAGTTGGGAGAGTGATTAAGGTGGAATTGAAGGGATACAAAGGAAATGGATGGGTAGAAGGTTATCTTCGCAACATAAAGATAAATGAAATTGTTATTTCCCGAGTTGTTTAGGAAATGCATTGAATGTTGGGTAGGCACATTAAACTAGACCACTACATTGAGTTTTATTTCAAGCATGGTTTACATAATAAAGCCTTTTCTCACATGGATTAATCCATATCCATTTCATATATATGATTTGTTTCATTGCCAACTCATATATGTGTGGTTGACTTGGTATTCAAGTTGAAGGGAGATAAGTATATATACACACAAATTTGGTATGAGATATGTCATTTCCTTGCATTGGCATTGTGTGTTAAATTCTATTTATTGAAAAATGCTTGATTCATGACACTATTGTTAATTTGAAGAATATAAACATATCGATAAAAAATTCCTTGTATTGGTTCATTGAGTTGAGTTCTTGGTTGTCCAAACATGCAATAACAAGTTGGTAGCATTGTTCATTTTGTCTAGAAATAAGTCCATAGACTGTGCATTGTTATCTTAACACAACAAAGGTTGATCTATTGCTAGCAATAGAAGCATAGTCACTTGAACTTGTTGATGGTTATTATTGGCCTATGGTACAAACACAACAACCAAGCCTTGAACCTGCGAATGAGAAGAGCCTTCATGCCCATACAATGATCAAAGATGTATAGTCTCAACCTTGATCATCTTGTTAGATCCAATTTAGTTGGATATCAATGTGCAAAGGAGTGACACTAAGGATTGAGTTCTCGGTGCCAAAGTATTTGCAGAGTCTTGGTTTTTATTGGAATGATTAATATTGTGTTGTTAGTTGATTGATGTGTGTAGGTTACACCAGAGAGCATGCCATACCTCTAATCCTAAAGAGTAGTTGCATTTAGAATTGAACCAAGAACAAAGACCTTGTAGTCACACAAAGATCATAGATATATGCATAAGTTATAGAAACATAGAGTAGAAAGTTAATTCTGCAAAGTATCTATGTTGGTGAAGCAAGTGGGATAAAAGTCCCTCATTTACAAATCATACCCAAACATTACAAACATACCCAGACATTTACAAATCATACCCAGACATCACAAAGAAAAGTTCGACAAAGACATAGACATTGAAAAGGGATATTATTTCATCGACTTAGGTCCTTATACTTTAAAACCCCACAAAGCACATAAACATTGAAGAAGGATCTCATAACATAACATGACATTGAATAAATATACCATCATGTGACTTAGGGGTTTTATACCCAAGACAAAAATTTTAATAACTCTTCATCACATGATACAAAACACATCTTGATGATATTGTGCTAGCATATGATATTGCTTGGAAGTGAAAGAAATTCAAGGATATAATTCATCTCAACATCCTTTAAGTTGTAAGTTTTTATGTTAGTTTACACACCCTACTTTCGTTGGATGTACAATGTTGTGTACAGGTTGGATTATAATACTAACATAATAGATTGATTCTAGTTATGCCATCACATTAACATTATAGTACTCACACACATCAACGTGCATTGTTGTTACAACTAAGCATATCTATTGGTTAAATCCATGGATATTCAATGATATGATGTGTCACGTCCCCACAATGTGCCTACCGAGTCTTACAATTGTACACCTCTTGAGGGCATGCGACACCGTGACGTTTCTCTCCTGGATGCTTGGCAACACCAATGATACTTCATCCAGACTACGCCTCTTCACCTAGAGCATACCCATACTTTGTTCTAGGCTACGGTTGAGTCACGCTCCCACTCTAGTGCAACTCTTGTATACTTAGACAATTGTTAACAACTTAACACTTAGTCATATATAAGCATACATCCATGAAATAAAGAGAACACCTGTGAAACAAACAAGAGAAACACATATATAGTGCTAGTGACACAACCCATTCCTAACACTTAGCTGAGTCTTATTATTGCAAAATTGTTACAATATGAGCACTACTGGCTTGGCTCATAACTTGGGCAAAGTCACACGACTTGTCTCACCTCACCAAGACACTCATACACAAATTCGTCACACCAAGACTCGTCCTTCGTAACATCTTTCACAACTTCTACAGAGCACCCCAAATGTGCATCCACCACAAACTCATCGTCTCTTCTATGCTACAAAACTTCACATAGACCTGCGGTTCTGTCTCCTAGCATGCCTCATTCAGACCTACGACAAGACTTCCCCAATCTCAGCCCAAAAGAAGGTCACCCAAACTTTACCCACAAAATCACCTCAAGGTAGCACAAGTCCTCCCATGTGGAGCGACTTGGCTCCTTGAGGAAGCTCGCTCCTCTTCATCTAAGTCTGCCTCAGAATTACAAAGCTGATCTTGCTCTCCTTGTTCTTCAAATCTCCCTTCCTTGGTTGTGTGCCCTTGCTCTCTTATAAGGACTCCAAAGGTCACCATCATGAACCGTTGTGTCCTTTGGTTGTGTTGCATCCCTCCACAGACCAATGTACCCAAACGAATCATCGCACCCCTTCATGGACTCGATCGCCCAAACGAATCACCGTGCTCCTTTGCAGACTCAGTCACCCAAACGAACCTATGTGCCCATCAATTGTCGCATCCATTAGGGTCGATGCACCCCAACCTTGGTGCACTCCTCATGTCAGCATGCCCCAACCTCTTTGGTGCGCCCCTTCTCTTGGTCACTTCATACTTGGGCTATCCCCTTAACGCGTTTGCATGCCCAAGGCATCCACTTGCCCAACTAGTGCAACACTTGGGTGTCTGAGCAACCCCAATTTCTGTCTCCTTGAGGACTTGGGCGAGGATCTCCCCGCCCTTTTAGTCGAAGATCTTACATCCTCCCCCACCTCAAGTCATTGTCATCCTCGAGAACATCCACAAAATATGTGATCTCCAAGTCTCTGCCCAAACTTGCGCCCCCTGTCGCAACTAATTCTACTAGAAACCCTAAGTTTCTTGATAAGTGGAAACCCCAAAATCTACCAAAGTGGAAACCTTAAATTTCCCTGTGACGTGGAAACCCCAAGTTTCCAACTTGTACAACAATCATCTGCAACTTGTGCAACCATCCACACTATCCTCTTCCAAAAGTTGTGTGCAATCAAACTGTCCACTACAATGGAAAGAAGTCTCCTCCCTAACTTTGTCTGCAATGTCTAAGCTACCACTGTCTCGTTGTGACGATCACTCTCCATTATGCTATTGTTGTTGCCTCAACTACTGTTGCAACCTCATGAAAAATGTCTAAGCATTGAATTTCTATGAACTTGTTGTTGCATCCATACTTCAACCAACTCTATCATGTCTTCGCACACTAATATCCCCCATGCCTTGGATTGATTGGGTAGCTAGTCCAATCATCACACCCAACTCACTAGAATGCACTTCCTCATGCTCGAACTTAGTCTTTTCTATCGCATCTCTGTCACTCTATCCAACTCCAAAGACTAAGGCAAATGTCCACCCTTGCCTCATTAATGTTGCCATCACCCGATATTCGTCAAGGAGATCCTCCACAATGTCTAAGTGTTGCACTTCAAACCTACTGGTATGTTCGTACTTTGACTTCTTTCTGTAATTAAATCCATCCACACAACAATCTCAAACTAAGGAAAGGTTTCTCCTCACCTTCCTGCACTATGAAGTCACCCCAAAATAAAGTCATCTGTGACAACTTGACTTCACTGCCCACCTCATGGCACAATAAGCCAATCTTTGCACCAAGAATTGTATGTCTAGACTACCTTTGCCTCACTACTTCACCACTCAGGCATGCTATTGCACCTACCTCTCTATGCCTTGGAATGGTTAGGCTTCACCCACAACCATGTTGCTCAAGACAAGAGAACTGCCCATGCCCAAGTAATCTCTTCATGTTGCAATCAGTCTATTCGCACAATCCTCAAAACTAAATCAAGTCCTCAACTCACCTTCTACCGTCAAGTCACTTCTCTGCAAATCAACATCTATGATGAGTGTGGCCAACACGCATACACCCCTTAAAAATTCCAACGAACTGTCCAAAGTGCTCCAAGTAGAATGAGTCACCTTAAAGAACTTCCATGCCTTAGGGACGTTCACACCAATGCTTCTTCCAACTTCAACCAATACTTCCTCCAATGACAATCATCCACAAGTCACCAAGGTGCGCTCTGCCTCATCCAATGTTCCATACCAAAGGTGAGCGAACACCATCCAAGTCACTTGGTTTACATTTTGCCCATTCATGTTGATTCCAACAATTCTTGGTCGACTTCTCTGTTGACTCCATCAATCTCTTAGAATGGAATTGCCTTGCACCTCCTGCAAGTGTTCAAACTTTGGCACTGTTGTTGCGACTGTCAAGTCATCACATGAAGTAAAAAATCTGGATAAGGCATCTCACCCATCCTCTCAAACTCGACACATACACAATTCACTACCTACTTCACCATAATGACTTGTCCAATGCGCCTCATTAAAGAGTTAGGAAGCTTCCTTAAGCCACCTCCATGACTGCATCCAAATATGCCTAAGTCCACCACATGACTTGTTCAAGCAGGTCACCCCAAGCTCTCCGCACATTCGTCGAATCAAGGCGTCCCAACTGCTACATGACTTCTTCAAATCTGCACCACTTGAGTCACCCTCAAGTTTGCCAGTTTTCACCACAAAAACAAAATACACTTGAACCACCAAGTCATCTGTCTTCCTTTAAAAGAACTCACCGCAACATTTAGGAAATGAAAGAACTCAAAACCAACCATACCTTTTCAACGACATCCTTGGCTGCACCCATGGTTTAGGTCTGTTATCTTAGACCTTCACTTTCCCAAGCAACTGACTCTCTGCATGAACTCCCCTCAATCACCATTTGCAGCTCCACAAACCTGCAAGACCTTCGTTGCAATACAAGGCTGAGTCCATCCGTCCAATTCAAAAATCAGTGTAAGTCCCAAACTTCTCATGCAATCGGTTGAACTCATCTCCAATGCCTTTCCATCTCCACACCTTGACTGCTTCCGCTTCAAAGCACCATGCACACACTGCCCAACTGTCAAGTCATACTACTATTAACTAAATTACGTAACTCTGCGAAGAGTCACCTCATTCAAAGGCTATGGTCAACCCACTCATCCAACAACCCATCTCAACTCAACTGTTGTTCTCCAAAATGCACAACACAAAGATGTCATGATAGAAATGTGCCCAACCAATTGCGTGTTGCAAAGCTCCTCTAGGTCGCATCAAGTCGTTCATCCAAGTGCTTCAACTTGCTGCAACCTAGAACTGCTCCCCTTCGCACTCACTTTTGTGATCACCCTTTGCGCTCGTTTCTATGATCACCCTCTGCGCTCATTTCTATGATCACTTCTACGGTTAGATCTGCAAAAAGTCACGCGACAAATCTTGCGTTCACCTGCCTTGCTAAAGTTCTCGATTCACCCAACGAACTTTGTGCCTGGTCTCTTCAAGGTGTACATGGCAGTCTGGCACTTACTTCCGTCACACATCAAACCAATCAAGTCTGTGCCTAGACTATCTCTGCGATCAAGTCCATGACAAGTTCTGAGATGAACTCTACGATGAGTTCTGCGAACACCCTCCATGTCCAAGTGCTTCTTTTCACCAAAAACTCTACTTTCGACCTATACAAGGTGTGCTCCTAGATCAACCTTCCACCACATTGTTGACTGAACCTTTGTCGTAAGTCTAATGCAAAGTCTACGATGAACCAAATCACTCCACCAAGTCTGCGGACATTCCCACAGAACTATCTTCACAATGAATTGTGAAACCAATTGCAGTGCGCCTCAACACAATTGTTCTGACTGTGGTAGTGGTGAAGAGCCAAATTTTCTCTAATACCATCTGTCACATCCTCACAGTATGCCTACTCGAATCATGCGATCGTGCACCTTTTGAGGGCATGCGACACTGCGACGTTTCTCTCTTAGTTGCTTGGCAACACCAAGGATACTTCGTCTAGACTACGCCTCTTCACCTAGAACATACCCATACTCTGTTCTAGGCTATGGGTGAGTCACACTTCTACTCTAGTGCAACTCTTGTATACTTAGACAATTTTTAATGGCTTAACACTTAGTCATGTATAAGCATGCATCCATGAAACAAAGAGAACACTTGCGAAACAAACAAGAGAAACACATATATAGTGCGGGTAACACAAACTATGTCTAACACCCGACTAAGTCTTGTTATTGCAAAACTATTACAATATGAGCACTACCAGCTTGGTTTACAACTTGAGCAAAGTCACATGACTTGCCTCACCTCACCAAGACACTGATACACAAATTCGTCACACCAAGACTCGTCCATCATAACATCTTTCGCAACTTCTGCAAAGCACCCCAAATGTGCATCCATCACAAACTCATCGTCTCTTCTATGATGCAAAACTTCACACATACCTATGGTTCTGTCTCCTAGCATGCCTCATTCAGACCTGTGACAAGACTTCCCGAAACTCAACCCAAAAGAAGGTCGCACCAACTTTGGCAATAGAATCACCTCAAGGCAACACAAGTCCTTCTATGTGGAGTGACTTGGCTCCTTAACAGAGCTTGCCCCTCTTCGTCTAAATCTGCCTCAAAATCACAGAGCTGATCTTGCTCTCATTGTTCTTCAAATCTCTCCTCCTTAGTTGTGCACCTTTGTTCTCTTATAGGAACTCCAAAGGTCACTATCACGAACCATCATGTCCTTTGGGCGTGTCGTGTCCCTTCGCAGACCAACGTGCCCAAATGAATCGCCACACCCCTTCGCAGACCAGGTCGCCCAAACAAATCGTCGCGCTCCTTCACGGGTCTAGTCGCTCAAACGAACCTATGTGCCCATCAACTGTCACGCCCCAACCTTGGTGCGCTCCTTATGCCGACACACCCTTTCTCTTGGTCACATCATACTTGGGCAAGCCCCTTAGCGCATTCACATGCCCAAGGCATCCACTCGCCCAACTGGTGTAACACATGGGTGCCGAAGCAACCCCAAATTCCGTCTCCTTAAAGACTTGGACGAGGGTCTCCATGCCCTTCTAACCCAAAAAAAAAAACTTACACAACCGATGCAATTTATTCTACTATGTCAAAGCACATGTATAACAAAGTTAATTATAATTGATACGTCAATTTCACCTTTAACTATACTCACATATTATTATATTACACTTATTAGTCCCTACCGAAGGCTAGGACTATAGCTATAAATTTGTCATTGACTATCGATTAGTTCATCTTTGACTCAAAAATACTTTTCCATTCTCCAATGTTATACATAGGACGAATAAAATAGTTATTTTTTTACAATATTTAAATTACATTTAAAAACAATCCTATTGGCTAATAGGTTCCGAGTCTTATTGCCGAACTTTTGCCAGCGAAATTTTTTAACCTAAAGTTTTGATTGTTATAGTCGAGCTTCTAACTTATGTGTTTTATATTACTCTTATAATTATGCTGAAGGCATCTTAGGGACAAGTTGACAGGTTTTGAGAAACCACCATTACTGTCCACCCATACCATTATTGAAAACTCCCCTTCCAATTTTGGACCTATACCTATAACCTCTTGCCACATCATCTTTATTATGGACTTCTTTACCCAGGCTTTGAGATATCAATTATCATATTATCCTGTCAACATAGCCATCAGCAACTAATGAGAAATGTTCTTTTCAACTTCCTTTTAATGTTCCGGCCGATGGCACCCCTGCTCTTAAAGCGTGCTTTATCCTCCGAATGATTGTTGGCTCATATGTATTGAGCTTCGCAAAATCTCTGCAAATATTGCAGGAAGTTTCATGGATCGAAAGTTCTCGGATGCCTAAAGATGCTGAAAAAATGCAGAGCTTTGAGGAATTTATGAGTCGCAGGCGGAAGAAATTGCAGCGTACCGTGGTTTTTTGACAGTCCATGTGCTTTATATTTTCCAGGGTCTGGGAAAATATATTTTGGAGATTTATATTTTCCAGGGTTTGGGAAAATGGCTATCGAGCACGAATGCTGCGGCCTACAATTCTGAATTTATATTTACGCTGAAAGGCGTACACCTATTGACAATGGGCAGATTTAAAAGCGGTTTAGTGCTTAATAAGTTTTCTATAGATAGGATTAAATATGGCTGGAATATTCTTAGTAGTCACACAAAATAAATGGCTGTGATTTCAATCATTAACTTCCTAGCTATTATAAAGACATCAGTTTATGTGTTTACTTTTTTACATTTACCTAATCATATTTAAAAATTACTTTGATAACTAAACTAAAATATTAACACCAGATAAATGAAGCCCAACAGTTTATTTGTTAATAGATAATAAAATTTAATATATTATTTTAAAGATTCATTTCATCTTCTCAACCTTTCCGCGTTCACCAGCAGCTATTTTGCTGCTGTGCTAGTGCTATAGTTGTGACGCTGGTTCTTTTGGCGGGTTCAATCTTCGGCTTGACGCTTGGCTTCATGTCGCTTAGCCTAATGGATTTGACCTCTCACCTCGCGTCACACTAGATGTGTCACGATCCGGCAAAAAAGGTACATATCCAACGGTCAAAGACGCTTCCTCCTCCGCCTACCACCCGTCTTCCTTGACTGGCTTTCCGTTCCCGGACTACCTATCCCCGTAACTGACACAAAAATTCACAAACATTTTTCTTGTTTTTATTATGAATTCGTTACACTACAAAGTTTTAAAATATAATTGATGTATTTTTTTAATTATATAATTAATATAATTTTTAAGAAATGAAAATTAAATGAATTGATATTAATTTTGTTTTTAAAATATAATTGATGTATTTTTTTAATTATATAATTAATATAATTTTTAAGAAATGAAAATTAAATGAATTGATATTAATTTTGTTTTTAATAGGTTAAAATTTAAAATTTTATTATTTTATTTTTATTATATATAAATAAAAATTTATTTATCAAAACATTTTATTTGGTACACTGGTAAGATATTTTTACATAACATCTTAGTACACTAATCAGATATATTTACATATTTGTTTGCTTTATGTTTTCATTTTTAATAAATTTTGATTATATGTATAATATTTGTATATTTGAAAAAAACATATGATTAATAAAGTCTAAATAGTTTTAGATATGATTATATAGTTTATTTTATGACTTATAAAATCAAGAGGTTTACGAGGTTAATGGAAGATGTGTTGGGATAATCAAGAGTAAAATAGAGAAGATGTGTTGGGATAATCAAGAGTAAAATAGAGATTATGTCAAGGTAATTGAATTGAAGGTGTAATACAAGCTTGAATACATCTTTAATTGTGTTAGGATTATTAACAATTAAATAAATGCTATGTTAGAATAGTGGCATGCATCTTGACTATACATAAATCCCAAGGCTTAACACTATCCAAGACAACCATAAACATTGAAAGGGTTGAATGGAAAGACTTAACCTTTACAACATTAAATCATTAGTAGTGTAGATCCACTTAGAAAGAAAGAAGAAGCACGGTTATATGCTTTGTCGGTTTAACCCTTTCTTACTCTTCCAGATCAATAAATGTAATCCATAACTATGTGGTATGTTAAATATTTTTTTGTCTTTGATATGACATGGATTCCTCTTGTTTCTTACAATGTTTCCATTGATCTCCAATTACAACTTCTTGTTTAATATATTTACAACACACTTTCACACTGTATTTTATTGATTCAAGATATTTCAAAAAACATATACTTATTCTATTATCATACCAATTCCATTACCATACCAAGATGCTTTACTTGTTTTCAAAAAGAAGAAAAAACTATTTGCCTATATAATACTATGTACACCTCCCTTTATTACTTCGACATTCTCACCTCCCTTTATTACTTCGACATTCTCATTGGTCCCCTTAGAAGGTATGCTCTTTAAAATTAAAGAAGTATTTATGTCGTTAAAAACAACACCTAAGTAAATCATGTTTCACATGAGAAGTATGTCGTAAGCAATACCGAAAATTGAGGGCGTTTTTTTAATTAATATATAAAAGATAGAAAAAACTTAATGTTTTATTAATCGTAAGGGGCAGGCGTAGGCTAAAAAGCATCTTATCGTTGTGCATTTTCCGTTTTATAATTTCTTATACAATACGAAATCTGAGCTATTTTAACAGCAACGATTCTCTGATGTTACAACCCCAGATTACTCACAATTTGTTTTGGTCTTAGTAAGAACGATCCCCATTGCAGGGTGGTGCAGGTTGGAAGAAGAGGCTCAGGTTAAGGTCTATATTGCTTCTCTTGCACCATCCACCCTTTTCTGGATTTTATGCACCGCTAAAATGGAGAAAGCCGATATTTAATCCCCAGTTTGGCTGCCTGATTTATTCAAAAGGACCCATTTTAGCCGGGTTTACACTTACCCATCCGTCGGGCATTTATGCATAGCCGCCATCAAATGAAGCCCTAATTTATCAGAGCCCGTGGAGCGCAATATCTTATTTCGCCGCCGGGTTGATTTGCAGGTAAGGGTTCGCATTTTCTAGGGCTCGAATTATTAATAGGTTTTTATTTTTATTTTTTTAAAGTGCATTGGTTTCAATTATTTCTGAGGCCTGTATTATATATATATATATATATATATATATATATATATAATGCGATTGAGATGTATATATACATATAATATTTTGGTCTTTTGTGTCTATATATAGAGAAATGCAGTAAATCCTAAATCTCAAAGGATAGAAATCCGACATTGCCCGTTCATATTTCAAAAAAAAATTGTATGTATATTTACATCTCAATCTCATTATATATATACATACAATTTTTTTTTGAAATATGAACGGGCAATGTCGGATTTCTATCACTTGAGATTTAGGATTTACTGCATTTCTCTATATATACACAAAAGACCAAAATTAAGCACCAGGGACTTTAAAATAGAGCAACCATTTATAACCATTCAAAAGGGGAAAGGAACATAAAATGGGGTAAACCGAGAAGGTGATCCGCGGACGTTAAAGAAGGCCCAGTAAAGAGACAATGCACCTGAGAAGAAGGTGCACCGTGCACCGACCTCCAAGAAAGTAGGTGGAGCTAGCCTTGCGTGTCATCTGAAGCAGTAGTTCAGATGTTAACACCTAGTGCAAATAAGGATTAATTTTTATTGAAATCCAATCAAAAATTGTTGAAACTAAAATTGTTGAAACTCCATATTTGAGTGATTGAGTTTATATAATTTGATTATCTTGAGGGTTTTTCAGGGTGTTGAATCCATTTATAAATTCAAAAATGCAATTTAAATAACAGAAAATAGAGATTTCACCAAAATCTGTTTCACAGGATTTGGGTGAAAAAGTTCAAACAGTTAAATGTTTAGACAATGCCGTGCAAATAATATCCTCTGGTGAGTGACCTGGGTTTGCATGGAAAATTTAAAGGATACATGCTTAGCTTAGCTTATGATTGTAAAAACATTGATAAATCTTATTATATCTTAAAATATTTAAATTTCCAAATTTTTTATATAAATGGAAAATTAATGAAATGATGAAATTTAACCTTTAAAATTTTCTCTTTGAAGGTTGGCATAAACAAAGCTCTTGTTTGTGGTTGAGGTAGAGACTAAAGAAGTGGAAGAATTCCTAACATTCAAGCCTAAGGAACCACTAGTAGTTGAGTAGAATCTAGCAATACATCTCTGAGCAAGTGTCTAACAGTGCTGACACTTCTGATTGGATCCGACTCGTATAAGGCCGGTGCCCGGGTGGTGCAGGCCAATGAATAGTTTCTGATGAGCCTAGTATCTATAGGGATTTGCTCAAGCCCCTGTGGAGATAATGAATCGTCCCTCTAATCTTATAATACATTGACCACCTAAAGTTAAAATGCTCCTTAGTCTGCACCTCATTAGATGGGCAAAGCTTGCAAATCTGTTTCACTCTCAACTGGTGTAAGCACGCTTGAAGCTGGCCGAGAGGAAAATAAAGCCTGTGTAACAAATGGAATTGAAGGTAGTTTGGCTTGATGGAAGATCTGGAGGAAATGCTTGAAACAAAAGGCTAGCTCAGGGTTAAGAGGGCTGAGTGGTGCAATCTAGAAGACTCGCATACAACTCCTGCAAATATCTTTCCTCATTGTAGAATTAATTTCCTCCTTTAGGGGGAGGACACAGGCAGGGGCATCTAAGGGAGATTGAGTATGAAGGGAGGCTGCCAATTTAAATATTTATTCACTGCAAGAGTTAATGTGCCTCAGAAAATCAACAAGGCTGCCAGCTCAATTGCTCCAAGGATGCAAGTCTCTCTGAGAAGCAAAGTGCCAAAAATGGGTATCTAATTCTATCAATCCCCAAGGAGGAGTCTGCCATCTGTTGTACGCTGTGGAGATAGATGATAAGCCTGAAGGTGGTCTCAAGACAAAGGGGATACATACTCAACTCTGTCTGTACAATGCATCAAGGAACAGTTTGTTTGCATCAAATAAGATGTTGAAGCATGATAGTCTAGATCCTCTTGATGCAAGGCCACTCTATATGTACTATGACCAACGGTAGGGCCCCAAACTTTAGAACTATATAAAACAGGTTATAGCAGATATAGTGATAGCATCGAAGAGTTTTTCATCGTGGATGGAGAGAAGCATTACAATTGGATCGCTTCCGCAGGCTAAACAGCCCTCAAGGGTGAAACAAGCATCACAAACACTTCTGTTTGACTAAGCTGCCATGACAGGGGCGGCTACGGTTTTGTCAAAATCACTCTGTGCTTGCACCTTGCCGCAACCAAGTATTCATGCCTCCAAGGGGAATTGAACTTTGGTGGGTGGCCTGACATGCCTTCATTGTTAGATCATCCCATCCACGAAATCTTAGAGAATAATGGAGGGGATAAGGTAAGAAAATAAAAAATAGGCGTTAAATTTTTTGAAATTAGAGTGTGGAGAAAAGTTCAGAGATGGGAAGCACGTGTTATTTGGGCATGTGTGCGATTATTCAATTTTGAAAATACCAACCCCTGCCCCTATTAGCATATTTCTCTTGTTGAAACCCTGCTTATTCTTATTCTTATTCTCTGACGGGCATTTCATTGTTAAAATTAAAAAAAATTCAGTATTGTCTCAAATTCCTGGACATCATAATTGTGTAATTATGTTGATATAATTGGAGTGAAAAAATGCCAAATTCTTATTCACATTGTGTTACCGTCCAATGTCTCACTTCAGTGAGAAAGCCCTGAAATACGAGTGCAACCCTAGGGGAACCAAGGAAGGCTGCCCACTGTCATCACAGCAGCTCTTCCTCTCACTTTAGGCTGTCTCTCCTTCGGCACAATGGGGGTTATCCCTAAGTAAAGTGTAGGATGGACCTTTAGGAGTAAATGGGATGGTGGATCAAGACTGGTGCTGATCCAAAGGGTTATGGAGTCGAGGATTCATGAGCAAAGAAGGTTTAAGAGTATGGAGAAGACGAAATTAAGCCATACAATGATTTTCCATAATTAGTCCAATTAATTTTTAGGTTATATGAGAGTAAGTGAGAGCCCTCACAGAAAATGCACCATCACAACCATGCATTTACAACCATTAAATAATGTACAACCCTAACAATGAAGGAACAACCATAACATGAGATTACAAAAGAAAAGGACAAAGTAGGACAACCTTCTAAAGAATGGACAGACAACAACATATCACACGTTCAATAACAATCCCATAAGATTAAATGAGCCATTAACACGTGCAAACATCCAATCTGAAATTACAGCAGAAAATTCCTTCAAGGTTCAAAGTTACATCAAGGACTCGAGGAGGGTTCACAACCTCTACTCTAGTCTCTTGTCATTGTGTAGAACTGTCGTCTAGAGATTATTTCTAGCAATAAGAAACAATGGCCATGATAGCATAAAACCCTAATTATCCAAGAGAAAAAGAGAATAATGATGGAACCTTAGATACACTTTGTTGACGAGATATTTCCCCCATAACTTTAGGTCAAGTCACAACAGATCGAGACCGGATTGAGAAGACTGAAATCTTCCCATACAAACAAATGTGCAAACTAAAAAATAACTACTTTTTGCTAGGAGAGAGTAGGGAAAGAGAGAAGGAGAAAGTGTTCAGCTTAAACCCTTCGTTCGATGTTGATCCTCGCTCCTGCTTTTCGAAGCGCTCTTGACCTTTGTCGGAACAAGCCTGCAAAATGAAATCAAGAAAAATGCTGCAATGAGGTAGTTACGTTATCAAGTAGCATATATATCATGTGTTACATCCAAAGCAAGTATGAAAAGCGATAACATACAATATTGCAATGAACACAAAATTGGAGGGAAAGAGAACTCTTCTATTAACACCAAATTTACAACCCGATTTGCTTCTGGCACTGCTTGGAAGCCAATTGCTCGGGTTCCTCCACAGGTCCTTCAAGCATCTACTCAGCGATGAGGCTCTTCCTTGGATAGCCCAATAAGGATAAGGAAACACCTTATGACTTTATAAGAAGGAAGAAACACTGGAAAAAGAGTTTCCAGGTTGGGGGATGCTACTCAGAGGATAAAAGGAATAGGGAAGCTTGCTAGATTTCAACAACATAACCTTGCACCAAAAGACTTCCCTATTCTAGCCCTCAATGTTACTTTTATATCTTCCCCAAGGGGTTAGGGAAGTTGGAATCCGTTTTGTACGGGCATGGGGACGTTGGGAAAGGAGCCCAATCAAAAAACCCGCCCGAAAACTCAGAATTATTTTATTTTTCATTATTTTTGAGGGCATCTGTGGGTTTCGCACTGACAAGTCGTGGATGTCCACGTGTTTCATCAAAGGAGGCCGTAGATATGTGCAAAATACATGTTTTTTAGATAATTTGGATGAGGCAAGTTGGGAATTTGTCTAGCAAGCCAAGGGAAAGGGCTAGGCCATGGCACAAATGCATAGGTGTGGCATTTTGTGCTATAACACACTTGCCCCTTGACTTCCTCCTCCTACAAGATGTTCAACTAGGTTTGGAGGGGATCTCTTCACAAATCCAACCATGAAAATAATGGAGAGAACTATTCCTTATACAACCTCTACCCTAGTCTCTTGTCATTGTGTAAAACTGCCCTCTATAGATTGTTTCTAGCAATAAGAAACAATGGCTACTATAGCATAAAACCCTAATTATCCAAGAGAAAAAGCGAAGAATGATGGAAACCTCATATATGCTTGCCCATTGAGTTCCTCCTCCTACAAGATGTTCAACTAGGTTTGCAGGGGATCTCTTCACAAATCCAACCATGAAAATAATGGAGAGAACTAATCCTTATATAGATTTTCTAGCTCAACCTCCATACAGTAAAATAATAATATATGGCTACTAGATCCACGAATTACTCCAAGAAGAAATATTGAAGTATTGGCTACTTCTAGGTCCATAATTTCTCCAAGGGGAAATATAAACAATTCATAATTCTCCTTAAGAGTAGGGTATTCCTCATTCTTGGTCTTTTATAACCTTGTAAAACATGTTTGATGCCTTCTTGATCAAGGGTGTCCTCTATCTAAGATCTTCTCAAAGCTTGTGCCATCTATGATGCTCCTTCTTTGATGGATGGTTTGAACCTTTTTGAGATAACAAATAGATGCCATATGTAAGGTGCTCTCCAAGGCAAGCTCATCCTCCAATGAATAACCAACTCCCCAAAAAGGATGGAGCGTTTTATTGAGGCATGCTTCTTTAACAAGGTCCCAAAAAAGGATGGAGCGTTTTCTCGAGGATGACCACAAACCAAAAGGCTAGCAGAAGTTGATGTCTTCTACTAAATGGAGGTGGTGGTTCAAGGAAGACCACAAACCCTGGAACTTGGCTATAAGGCTTATTTGTTCTCGAAACATTTCCTATTTTAGCTAGAAGTTGATGTCTTCTACTAATTGGAAGTGCTCTTAGATGGAGGTTTAAAGATGACCACGAATTGTTGTCTAGCAGAAGCTAAAAATCTTCTACTAAATGGTGGTTTAAGGAAGACCACAAACCAAATCATGCTGATGGTTCTGATGCTGGCTCGCTTGTTCTTGCTCGATTGATAGGACTTCGAAACTCGAAGCCTGACTGTTAATCATTGATATTATTCCCCCCCTGTCAGGTACAAGGTGAGAAGATGAAAATCTTTTCATTGCAAGATGTGTCAATACTCGAGAATGAATTCTTTGGTATGATTGATATATCTTCTTGGCTGTTGATGACCATTGTCGACAAGTGATCCATCCATAGTGATTCTTTACTCTTGCATGTTTCTTACGTTTGGAACATCTGTTTGAAGGATGATTATGCTTTCCACAATGCTCATAAGGATGAAGATCAAAACATTGATCCTCCCTGTGGCCAACTCAATGACAATGTTGGCATTTAGGAATCTGCTCTTGAACTGGAGTAAGTGAATATGAACTTTCTTGCTGAAATCCAACACTTTGGAACTGGATTGGTTTGGTATAATCCGAAAGATGAAAGGTAACTTTCTTTTATATCTGATACCTATTTTGTGCTTATTGTCTCTGATTTCTTCCCAAGGTTTGATGATTGGCTTGGAAAGAGAAAAATGAACTTGTTCATACATAACTTTATCTTCATTTGCACTTGTATTTGAAGTTGGCTCACTGAGTTGCTATTGCACTGGCTGTGGATCTGGATCATCATCATCGAAAAGAGGGTTGTTCTGAACAAGAACTAGTTCAAAATGTTGAAGATTCGTTCGTTGAAATTCATCACGAAGAAGTTGAGTTTGAATTTGAAGCAGTTCTACTTTGGATTGTGAAGCTTGCAAACAAGTAAGGATAAATTGAAGAGTTGCTTTGTCAGTTGTGACCATATTGTCATCAATATAGAGTATTAAAGTATTCAATAACTCTAACGATTCATCAATTCGAGCCATTTAAACACCGACTTAGACCTCAAAAGGTTTGTTGCAACTCCACCCTTTAACAACAAACTCTACAATTCAAACTTAGCAGATGAGGGGTGTCGACTTCTACCGAAAATGCACAGTGTAATTCAACTTGATTTAAAAAAAACCACAAGTAAACTTACGTAAAGACTATTTGCAAGTATACCTTGATTCTGGAGTTGAATTGATCTTCGACAAGTTCAGAGTCTTCTTCAACATGACCACGATGAACTATTCAAAAGCTTGTTATGGTTTCTTGAGAAACACAGTTTCTAGACCATCTCCAGAAGAGAAAATAATCAAGAACAGTCTTTGAGATGATAAATGTGATCACACCAAGTGTAATTGTTTATTCCCAGTGTCCATCCCACTATTCCCCCCCTACAATCCCTCTCCGTCCTCTCCACCTCTCAAGATCCACAAGTTAACCCACATCAAAATTGGAGAGTGCCAACTTAAAGGTCTCTACTACCAACTGTGATGAGAGATATTTTCCTTGGTATTAATTTTAAGGAGCAAAAACTCTTTATGTCCATTTTAGAGGACAATTTTGATGATGAAGTTGAACCTATACCTCTGGAGGCTCTTTATCCATCCATTGAAGCCACTCCATCATCTGATTTGCAAGATGTATAACTGCAGATCTCTATGCATGCCTCGATTGGAATTTCTGCTCCCCAAACCCTCAAATTGATTGGCTACATCAACCATTGCAAAGTCATCTTAATTGATAGCGGTAGCACCCTTAACTTCATTCATCACTATGTATCCAAGAAACTCATTGCTACATCCATGCTGTGAACAACTTCCAAATCATGATTGCTAATGGAGGTATTGTAAAATGTGGTGGTTGTTGTGAAAATGTGAGACTTCAAATGGGTGATTAATCCTTGAAAACCCACATGTTTGCTATTGAAATGGGTGGTTGACATTGTCTTGGGTGTTGAATGGTTACAAACATTATACATGAGTTTCTAGCAAGAGGGACATAACTACACTTTTAAAGGAATTGCAACTAGCTGTCCCAAGATCATTAGCTCCATATGGAAAAGCTTCTTGAAATGGGGCATTCATGCATTGTGGCTAAATTCCATGCCATTCAAGTCTTTGAGACACCTTCTCAACCCATTCATTCTGACATGTAGTTAGTCTTGGCAAAACACCAATTTGTCTTTGAACCTCCCCAAGGACTACCACCCTCTCAAGGTGAGCCTAATCATTCTATTCTGCTCATATTAGGTAGCCTTCCACCCAATGTTCACCTGTATTGCCATCCATTTGCCCCAAAAAATGAAATAGGAAAGATAGTTTAGGAGTTGCTAGATGTTGGTGTCATCTGTACTAGTAACAACCCTTATTCTTCATTAGTGATCATCGTCCTCAAGAAAGAAGGCACTTGGTCCACATGTCTTGACTTCTAAGCTTTCAACAAACTGACAGTCAAGGATAAGTTTCTTGTTCCAGTCATTGATGACCTTTTGGATGAGCTCAAGGGTGCCCAATTCTACCAAAATCGATCTTTGCTCGGGCTATCACCAAAGTCGCATGAAGGAGACATATATTCCTAAAATCATTATTTGCACTCATGAAGGCCATTGCGAGTTCTTGGTGATGCCATTTGGCCTTTGCAATGCACCTTCCACCTTCTAGAGTCTCATGAACAAAATCATTAAACCCTTTTTGTGTCATTTTGTCCTTGTCTTTTTTGATGACATCTTGATCTACAGTAAAACTTGGCAAGCTCATGTCACCCATGTGGATTAGGTCTTACAACTACTTGTTGATCATCGACTCTTTTTTAAGAGGTCCAAATGTGCCTTTGATGTCTCTGAAGTGGAATATTTGGGCCATATTGTTAGTCATGATGAAAATTGAAGCGATGAAGGATGGGCCTCGCCCCAAAACTATTAAAAGTTTAAGAGGTTTTCTTGGTCTGGTTATTATAGAAAGTTCATAAGGAACTATGCTAAAATTTCAGCTCCCCTCTTAGCCTTGCCAAAAAAATGCTTTCAGTGGGAATGACACTGCTGAACGAGCTTTCTAGGACTTGAAGAATGCTATGTGTACAAACCTAGTACTCGCTATGCACGACTTAATTGAGAAATTTATCTTGGAATGTGCCGCCTCGGGTAAAGGCATCGAAGCAGTCCTCATGTAAGAGGGACGACCATTAGTTTTTACTAGCAAACAACTATGTGAGAGGCACTTGGAAACATCAACTTATGAAAAGGAGATGATGGCTATATTGCATGCTGTGGATATTTGGCGTCCTTACTTACTCGGGCAAGGTTTCCAAATTAAAACCAATCATCATAACTTGAAGTACTTCCTAGAGCAAAGGATTTCTTCCCTTGAGCAACAAAAATGGGTCACCAAAATGTTGGGATATGACTATGAGACAATTTATAAGAAGGGCAAGGAGAATATGGTAGTAGATGCTCTCTCTCAGAAGTATGAAGAGGAAGGGTCCCTCTTTTCACTCCTTCATAGTAGCAGACTGGTTGAATGACAGCCAACATGAATGGTTGAATGATCCCAAGATGCTATCCTGATCCAACAACTTCAAATGGAACCCCATGCATATTAGGGCTACACTTGGAAAAATGAAAAGCTTCACTATAAAGGGCGTCTTTATTTGACCAAGTAGTCAACATTTAAATCACGGGTGTTAACTAAACTACATTCCTCTCCCACATCAGGTCATCAGGGTTTCATAAAACATATGAAAGGATCAAACGTTCATTTTTTTGGGAAGGCATGAAGAAGGACATTTGCATGTTTTTAGCAGAATGTGACATTTGTCAATGACTCTAGATGAATTGCAACCTTTACCCATTCTGCCGGCTGTATGGACTGACATTCCTATGGAATTCATTGTGGGGTTACCCAAATTTGATAATAAATCTGTAATCATGGTTGTGGTTAATCACCTTCCCAAATATGCTCATTTTTGTGCTCTACAACACCCCTTAAGGCCTCTATGATTGCTCAAGTATTCATGGATAATATCTTTAAACTCCATGGTATGTTGCAGTCTATTGTGACGGATTGTGACCCCACCTTCACTAGCAATTTCTAACAAGAGTTGTTTCGACTCCAGGGCACTCAACTAAACTTTAGCATAGCATATCAACCCAAATTTGATGGTCAGACTGAAATTGTCAACAAGTGCATGGAAGCATATTTGCGGTTCTTTACTTCAGAATGACAATCCCAATGGGTTTAGTGGTCACCTCTAGCAGAATGGTGGTATAATAAAACTTATTATGGTGCCACTCAAATGACTCCCTTTGAGGCTGTCTATGGCCAGAAGCCCCCATCAGTACTATCCTACTTATCAGGAGTCTCTAAGGTGCAGGAGGTAGACAAAACTCTCATCGCTTGAGCTGACATTCTCCGCACTCTCAAGGATAATCTGGTAATGGCTGAGAATGGGATGAAGCAATAGGCTGATCAACATCGTTTCAATTGCCATTTTAAAGAAGGGGATCAAGTGTTCCTTCATTTGCAGCCTTATAAGCAAAATTCACTTAAAGACAACCACCACCAAAAGCTTGCTCTCAAGTTTTATGGCTCCTATAAGGTCCTCAAACGTATTGGACCAGTGGCTTACAAATTGGAGTTTCCTAGTCACTCTAAAATCCATCCAATCTTTCGTGTCACTTGCTTAAAGAAAGTAGTTGGATCTAATTGCCATATTCAAACTAGCCTTCCTGAACTGGAGAAAGAAGGTTCCATTTGGTTGCAGCCCGAGGCCATCCTTGACAAAAGAGAGCATTGTCTCTACCAACGCACTATCCAAGAGGTCCTGACACCTGATGCAGTGGAAGGATACATAGCCCGAGGATGCCACATGGGATCCAGCAGAGATCCTTCAGCTATTTCCTCATCTCCAGCCTTGAGGACAATGCTACTTTATAAGGGGAGGGCATGTTAGGGTCCTACCCTAACCCCCTTAAGTAGATAGGTTGCAATGTATTAAGTCTATCTTTATTAAATAAGGCCCATGTAGTAGATATAGTGTGAAAGCAATAATTGTAAAAAGGCTTACTATAAGGTTCCGCCTACTAGAAAGTTCCTAGGAGGTTAGATAGAAACTATATAAAGAAGTAGAAGCAATGTAATGAGATCATTGAGATGTCTTGTGAAGCATATTGTAATTGGAGTTCTGTTCATCTGGAGGTTGCCCCCTCGAAGAGGCAAGTGAACATTGATTTCTCAATAAAGGTATTGCTATTTGTGTATTTTGGTTCTTCTACAATTGCATATTGCTGTTATAATCAGTCATTTCAGCTCTAAATCTTGTTATATTCTGTTATTTCTGCTCTGAATCTTCTATTTTGCTAATAAAGAACACCACAGTATGGTGTTGAGTGGGCTGGAATTCTTGACTTAGACCCTGATGGATATAGCCAGTGACAATGACAAGTGACTTTCATATATTTGCAGATGTTGACATAAGCCACTCCATTGTTCCTGCATGCTGGATATTAGAGCTAGAATACACCTGGGAAATACACCTTTTCAACTGCTGTTTGATGATGAAACAGGCTGCAAATGAAGAGTACCAAATCTGCAGTTAATTCTGCCATAGACATGCCTTCTTTTTCTGAGTCTTAATTTTAAAAATAGGCTGGAATAGTGCCTTGACTGCTGGCTGTTTAAAGTGCTAGGTCAGGTCTAAAATGGTGCTTTAACATCTCTAATAAAGCGTCCTTCTTGCCACTAGCAATCTGCATGAAATAGGACTGACCTCTTAACTCCACAGCACTTTCCTGATCCTCATTTCAGTCCCAGCAATATCAAAGCGATATTCTGAAAAAGGCCTTTAAAGCCTGCTGAAATGAACTAGACAATTCTGTCACACCAATGCTGAGACAGTGAGAATGCTCACATCAAACAGTCATGTGACTAACCAGCTCATTAAAGTTAAGTGCTCTTGGTTTCTTGCCTCTGAAAACTCCCAAAATGCACCTGTAGTCTTGTGGGGTAACACAGTGTAGTTTGTGGGAACTTGTGAAGAAGTCTAAATTTTACCAGTCAAATTCTATTGATTCCTCACATCAGACTTGTTGCCACTATACTAGACTGCACTTTGATTGTTGTTTCTGACATAATTATGTCTGTTAAAGTATACCACAAAATAACATGTAACAAAATTTGGCCAGCGTGTTTTTAAGTTTTTTAAGTGTCCATTAGTTTTCAATGTGAGTTTGTTTTCTGGGAGTATTGGTTTCATGAATGCATACGTGTTCGCATTTGAATTACAAAAATTTCTGGTCAATGCATTTTGCTATCTCTTTAAAGAACGTTTTAAAGAACCGGGCTTGGCTTTTATTTAAAACTCCATTTATGTCAGCTGATATCATCTCACCTTACATATTGTGAGTGCAGTATTCATATACGAACACATCTATATGGAATCTTGCAAGCAGCCAGACTCAGATAACACATCACACGTTGAGAACACAAGAGGTCAATTTGATTCTGATTTTAGAGGTAGTGATTCTGAATTGATTCCTGGTCTTCCTCATGACATTGGAATTCTCTGCCTAGCAAGGGTGCCTCGTAGAGATCATCAGCGTCTCAAATGTGTTTCTAAGAAATGGAGGGATTTTTTATCTAGTGAAGTGTATTTCTATCGTCAAAGGTTGGGAATTGCAGATAGTTGGATTTATGCACTGTGTAGAGATAGCTCTGAATGTGTTCATTGCTATGTGCTTGATCCTGCAAGGCGAAAGTGGAAGAAGCTGCCTGCTCTGCCCTATCCATGTTCAAAGAGATATGGGATGACGTGTGAAGTTCTTGGAAGGAAACTCTACTTGCTTGGTGGCTGTGGTTGGACTGAAGATGCGACCAATGAGGTCAACTGCTATGATCCATTACTAAACCAGTGGGAGAAGGTTGCAGACATGGAGACAGCAAGGTGCCATTTTGTTAGTGGATCCGTTGATGGGCGTCTCTATGCAATTGGGGGAATAGGATCCAACTCAGGGGCACTGACTTCCTGGGAGACATATGATTCAGAAGCAAATGAATGGACATCACATGAAGACTTGAATATTTTGCCAGACCTCGGGGAAGCATTGGCTTTTGATGGTAGAATATATATCAGGCACATCAGTACAAATGTATTCCCAGCTATTTATGCAGCTGTCTATGACACATCCAATGATGTATGGTCTGCTGTTGATAATGAGATGACTATGAATTGGTATGGTCCTGCAATAGTGGTGGGACATGATGTGTACATGTTAGATCAAACTGCAGGTATTAAATTGATGATGTTAGATAAGGAAAATCAAAGCTGGGTATCCGTTGGGAGAATATCTACTTATTTGATAAAAACACCATGTAGGATTACAGCTATCGGGACCATGCTTTTTGTTATAGGAAGGGGTCTGCAGACTCTAATGGTAGACTTGGAGAAAGTAGGAAGGGTCAGGGGAATATTGATGACGACTTCTATTCCTGGATTGGGTTCTGTAGACGATATAATTATTAGCTGCAAAACGATTGCAATTTGACGAATGCCAAAATTGTTATACACTGTCAGTGCTGCATGTCAAGGAATCACTTTATATTGTTGCAACCTCCAACTTATTATTGTCTATGTAGTCCAAGGGGTTAGCTCAACTGGTTGTTGCCAATGTTACTGGGCATTTGGCTAGTTCTGTGTCAGCAGGTGCCCAGTTCCAATCTCAGTTTACGCTGATGGGTTTACTAGCGATGCCATCCATGAATGTGGGTAAGCATCCCTTGGGTTTTCCCGCAATTATCCATGTAAAAAAACAAAAAACAAAAACTCATTATTGTTTCTGTACATAGTTAATGCCATTATTTATTGTTTAAAATTGTATATTGTATTTGAATCTTGATGCTAGAGAGCTACTTGTTTAGCAGACGGTCTCCTGCTGGGTTGTCCTTTTCTGCCTTGGATATGAAACACATTTTCCATTAACATTCTGTTAACTAGCCTCGTGAAGTCAGAAATTCTGCATCTTTGTAGCTGCAACATTTCATAGCTGAGATGCTTTGAACAATATATTTGTAGGTCTTTACATCAGTTCTCTAATGTTTATCTATTTAGATGTGACTGACGATGTGATATCATCTCTATTTAATGTTTATTTTTAGATTGGCTTCTTAGTTCATTCCAGTCACTGAAAAGAGCTGGCATGTTAACAATACTTTGAAACATGTTCGTTGCTCATCTAGGTATTATCATGTTGAATGACATGGGATTCATTTCTTCCTGTATATTGTATTTGAATCTTGATGCTAGAGAGCTACTGGTTTAGCAGACAGTGTCCTGCTGGGTTGCCCTCTTCTGCCTTGGATATGAAACACATTTTCCATTAACATTCTGTTAACTAGCCCTGTGAAGTTGGAAATTCTGCATCTTTATAACTGCAACATTTCATAGCTGAGATGCTTTAAACAATGTATTTGTAGGTCTTTACATCAGTTCTCCAATGTTTGTCTATCGAGATGTGACTTACGATGTGATATCACTCTCTGTTTAATGATCATTTTTAGATTGGCTGAGTTCATTCCAGTCACTGAAAAGAGCTGGCATGTTAACAATACTTTGAAACATGTTCGTTGCTCATCCAGGTATTATCATGTGGAATGACGTGGGATTCATTTCTTCCCATTTGCCATCCTTGAAGGAAAAAATGGATTTTTTTTCATTTCTTACAATGCCTTTGGTTTTTGATAAGATATTAATAGAAAAGTAAATGTGCAGCTTTGTAACTGCAAGATTTCATAGGTGAGATCCTTCAAACAAAACACTTTTCGGTGTTCACATTAGTTCTCTAATTTTTGATTGTATTTTGAGGTATGACCAATGATGTGATACCACCCTTTGTTTAATAATCATTCTTTAAAATTGATTGAGTTTTTCTTTGAGGTCACTGAAGAGAGCTGGTATGTTAACAATTGTTGGAGACCAACTCGGTGCTCAGCCAGGGTATTATCAGGTGGGATGACATTGTTTTCCTATCCGCCATCAACACACAGAAAATTTCAATCTTCATTTCTGGGCATGCTCTAATTTTGATAAGATATTAATAGAAACTAAACATGCATTGAACAGGAACGGTAACATGGCCTCTAGACTATGCACTTCCCTCTGAACATGCATTAAACAGGAACGCTAACATGGCCTCTATACTATGCACTTCTCTCTCAGCTATCTTGTGAGGGCTTTAATAGGACTGTTTAGGAGAGCTTACGAGACAGCACAAGGGGCAAGTTCTTGGTTGTGTGTCCTTGTGACATTTACAGTGGTCTTGATTTTGGTTTCAATGATGTGTATGTAATATGTTAATAACATGAAAAAAATAAGAGGGATAAAAAAGAGCAGACAGCACAAGGGGCAAGTTCTTGGTTATGTGTCCTCCTTGTGACATTTACAGTTGTGATTTTGGTTTCAATTATGTGTATGTAATGCTAATAACATGAAAAACACGAAGAGGGATACAAAAAGAGCTAAGTACACACCAGATGTTTATTGAATAATATGTAAGGGTGTTAAAAAATTGAGGTTTGCATTTGTTATGTACATGAGTAGAACTGAAAATATATCATAAGATAAACCCTTAATCTCAACAAGCATAAACCAAACAATTCACCAAATATTCAACACAAGAATGTAGACAAAACCTTTGAGGTAGGGTAACACCATATATTATTCCTTATGGAATGAATGCATTCTCAAACAATACTTGCTTGTTACAATGACAATATTCTTCACTATGCTTCAATACATTGCTTATGCTTTTTTATATAACACTCACTCTCTTCTAGGAACATTATAGAGAAGGAATATTCTAGTAGGTGGAACCTTCTAGAAAACCTTCTCACTTTTATTGTGTTCACATTATTACTTATGCCTTATTTACTAGAATTGGCCTCCGTACATAATAACACATAACTACATTCTCATTGGATACCTCTCTAAGTATACTACATTCCATCCCCTTCGCATGTTTCGTCCTTGAAACATGAGAATAAACCATACAATATGACCGTCTAAACAATGTAGTCAATTGATACCAAGTATGATCATCCATCCATCCTAATGGAAGATGAACATGATGTCCAACTGTTGCCTTGCCATCTGGATCTTGATCCTTATCATGCCTTTTGGTGCCATGGGGTTGATGTTCTATCCAGATATTGTCTTGTAATGTTGGTATTGCTCCATGCGCCTTTTGATTGGTTTCTTTTCTGGTGCCATGCTGGTTCATAATAAGAGTGTTGATTCACATGCCCCTACCTTCATGATTGTTGTTTCTCTGTATGGTGTGGATGGTGATATACAACAACTTTAGGAATCGGTCTTTTTTTTTTCAACTCTGCAATACTATGTTCCTTTGAGTCAATGATCTTCTCAACTTCTTTATTGTGTCCTTCGTGAGACTTTGCTTTATGTCTTATGGACTCCGTCTCTGATTCAACTTTGGACTCTACAATAACCTCTTTGCTTGCTCCCGTGGGCCCTTCTTTCTTACTAAGGGTAGATATAATTTTAAGTATGAAAATTTATTTCAAACTGTAGAAATCTTGGCAAATTTTACTAGTCCTTAATATGCAAATTATAAAATGTTTGGGCTATTTCTCAGGGAAGAAAGGAAAATTTTCTATGATCAATACATCCTGCAATGTAATTTTCTTTTTTCTTGTATCAAAGTTTCACAAACTGTTTGTCCACATTAATATTAACTGTACCAATTATTGTCATTCAAGGATATCCAATAATAACATCCACATCATTCATATCAATGGCACAAAAATCATAATGCAACACATTTATTCATAGTGAGTTTCAAATCTTTAAAAATTTGAACATTTTTACTTTCAACCTGTGTGCTTTGAATATTTTTTGAAGGGACTTGCAATCTATTAACCAACTGAACATCGATAAAATTTTGTTGGCAACTAGGATTAATAACAACAATAACTTTCTCTTGTTGAGAGTATCCATGAACATGAGTTCCCACATGAAAATAAACCATTGGTTGTCTCGATATCGTTTTTGCCAACATGAGACCATCGATCTAAAAATACTTTTTCCAATGCTTCATCAAAAAGTGTTGTCATCTTGACATTCTCCATTGATTTCTACCATGTGATAGCATCATCTCTAAAATAAAAGGATAACGAAAATTTCCACTTTTCTTTCAATATTGACTTATGAGACTATGAATTTTTCAGTACTAGGACCATCATTTTTTCCATTACAATCAACTTGTGGTCCATAATCCAAAAAATAGAACTAGGGTTTAAAAATAATTTAGTGTGCAAATTGTGTGGTTTTTTTTTTTCCGGAAAAACCTTTAAAAACTGTCCAATTTAAAATGATGATAACTTTACTTCTCAGACTTTGTTTTGGTTGATTTGGTTTTTGAAATTGAGTATATTTCCGAGAGGAATTCAAATATCCAATTTGTTTTGGCAAATTCTGTTCATAAAGTTTCAGAATTGAATTTGAAGTGTGCCGCATTTTTTAATAAATTTGCAAAAATAACCAAAAAATTCTTCCATTTTTGAGCCAAGGAAAGAGCTCTGAAAATATATCATAAATTAAACCCTTAATCTCAACAAGAATAAATTAAGCCATTCACCAAATATTCCACACACGAATGTAGACAAAACCCTTGAGGTAAGATAACACCATATATTATTCTTTATGGAATGAATGCACTTCCAAGCAATACTTGCTTGCTACAATAACAATATTCTTCACTATGCTTCAATACATTGCTTACACTTCTTTATATAACATTCTCTGTCTCATGGGAATATTCTAATAGGTGGAACCTTCTAAAAAGTCTTCTCACCTTTACTGTGTTCACATTATTACATGAGCCTTATTTATTATAATTACCCCCCCATACATAATAATATATAACCACATTCCCATTGGGTACCTCCTTAGGTATCCCATATTACTGTTGAAATATTGTAACTGCAAGTAGTATTCTATTTATTATTGAGTTATTATTCATTAGATCAATCCCCTTTTGTGGATTGATCATATCAGATAATGTAATTGACCAAGTCCCCTTTTGTGGATTGGTCAAAGCCTAAATATATTGTGCAAATTAAGAAGTCGCCCCCCAGGCTAATTAAAGTGGTTTTAACCACTAAGAAGACAAGTCAGCCCTGCCTAGTGAAGAGACACTTTTCCAACGCCTGCCAGTTTGTATAAATAAATGAAGCCAGAGCATCATTATCTCACTCACTCATTCGCTCATCCAATGCACAAGATTGGTAGTTGCAGTTGGGAGAAGAAGGAAGAGAGAGGCACATTGCTCAGTGTTTGATATTCTCTAGTGTTTTGGTCTATTGTCTTGGCATTGTATTGGCTATCTATATTAAATAAGTTTTTGCTAGGTTTTCTCCCCCATGAGGGTTTCCCAGGATAAATGTTGTGTATCTTGTGATTGCGTTTCTCTCAGTGATCCTATCTATGCTATGGTTATCTAGTAAATTGAAAACAAACCTGATAATAACTTAAACCTTAACATGGTTTCAGAGTTAAGCTGAAGAGAACATCTTTCACTGGATAAAGAAAAATGTCACTGTTGCAGTACAAGAAAATTATGGCTTTTTGTTGAAGAGGATTACCAGCCTAAAAATCATCTAGAAAAGTGCGCCCTAGCCTAGGGAACTCTTTGGCACCTTGAGCACACCTTTTTAGTGGTCAAATACTCTGGAAAGTCAAACTCTAGTTTTGACTAGTACCAGAAAACCAGGAAACCATAACTAGTACCAGTCCAGAATTCCGCTGGTCCAGTTTAAAGAGACAATTTCTGAACTTTAATTGCAGCAGACTACTCGCCTCAGCCAAACACACCTCTTGGTAAGTTCAAAATTAAATTCTGAGCATTTTCAGTTTTTGGTCATTTTCCTAGCTCCAGGTAAAGATGTGTGCAAGCACTAAGCTTGTTGACAAGCTAGAAGGTGTGGAAAAATTCCGTGCCAGGAAGTATAGGATTACACTCATTATTGAAAAAAATGACCTAGCAAAATTCATTAAAGAATATGTACCAGAACCTACCGATGCTGTAGCTAAAGCAAAACACCAAAATGACACAGTTAGGGCCAAAAGAATCATTGCAGATTCTATTAAAGATAACTTGATTCCTCAAGTGGCTTCAAAGAAGACTCCAAAAGAAATGTTTGATGCCCTAACCAGAATGTATGAAGGAAATAACATCAATCGGAAGATGAATCTAAGAACTCAACTCAAAAGTACAAGGATGCAGAAAGGAGAAACAGTGCAAGAATATTTCTCTAGAATATCACAATTCATGGAACAACTAGAAGCAATTGGTGATACTCTAAATGAAGACGAACTCATAATGACAACCCTTAATGGTCTCACAAGACCCTGGGATGCATTCCTTCAAACTATTTGTGCCAGAAAGGAGAAACTACACTTTGACAGTCTTTGGGAAGAATGCGTTCAAGAAGAAGCAAGAGTAGCTAACCGAGAAACAATACTATGAAGAGATGAAGATCAAGCCCTAGATACTCATACTAAAGGAGGAAGTAAGGGGTCTTACTTCCAGAAAGAAACTTATCAACATAAGGAGTCTCACCCCAAAACAAATTCACACATAAAAAATCTCACCCTCCAAGGAGATTCCATTCAGAAAGGTCAAAGAAGAGAAAAATATTTCTCACCCTACCAATATTACAATTGTGAGAAGATGAGACATATTGCTAAGAATTGTCTAGCTAGAAGAAAATAATACAAGAAGAGAAACAAGAGGCACCATGCCCATACAGTTGAAGATGAAGAGCCACCCACAAAGATGATAAAAGAACAAATTGAAGACTATGTTTTAATCTTTGCCCTCTCAGGATCAGTGTCACCTGGTGAGGACACTTGGCTCATAGATAGTGGTGCTTCCAAGCACATGACAAGTCAAAGAGACATTCTCTCTTGCCTTACAGAAAAGAACTTTCCCCAGAAAGTTACACTTGGAGACGATTACCAGTACCCTATCAAAGGAGTAGGAGAATCAAATTACAAACTTGATTCAGGGACCCCAATGAAGATGAAGGATGTACTATATGTACCGGGTTTGACAAAGAACTTACTTTCTATCTCAACTTTAGATAATAAAGGCTTTAGAGTTGCTTTCATAGATGGAGAAGTTCTGATGTGGCCCAAAGGAAAAACCATGGAAGAAACAATTGTTATTGGAAAAGAAGAAGGTGGTTTGTATAAGTTAAAAGGTCACCAAGAAGCAACCTTGACTCATTCCATTGAGAATCCATGTGAACTTTGGCACAGAATATCAACTTACATTAACTACAAGGCATTATCATATGTAAGAAAGACAGTCACAGGTCTACCAGAATTCAAGGTTGACCATGAAGGCATGTGCAACAGATGTGCACAAGGAAAGAACATCAAGAACCCTTTCCTGAAGAGAGACAATAAAGCATAAGGAGTCCTAGAGCTCATTCACTCAGATGCATGTGGCCCAATGCCATCAACCTCCATCAATGGGTATGTATACTATGTGTCTTTTATTGATGACTATTCTTGCAAAAATTGGGTTTACTTTTTGAAATCAAAAGATGAAGTATTTAGTAAATTCAAAGAATTCAAAGCCTTGATAGAGAATCTCTTTGAAAGAAAGATCAAGATACTCAGGTCAGATAATGGAGGAGAATACACCTCAAAAGAGTTTATTAACTTTTGTAAAGATGCCGGGATCAAGAGGGAGCTCACCACTCCCTACAATCCTCAACAAAATGGTGTAACAAAAAAAAATAACATAACTATAATGGAAGCAGTGAAGACTGTGATCCATGATCAAGATATTCCAATGCACTTATGGGCAGAAGCAACAAGAACAACAATGTATGTACAAAACAGATTGTCCCATAGTGTACTTGAGTTCAAGACCCCTGAAGAGATGTTCTCCGAAAAGAAGCCAAAAGTAAGCCATCTAAAAATATTTGGTTGTCTTGTATTTGTACACGTTCCAAAAGAGAAGAGAACCAAGCTGGACCCTTCAGGAAAGAAGGGGATATTTGTTGGATACCGTGAGGTCTCTAAGGCCTTCAGAATATACATACCGGGTTACCATCATATTGAGATCAACATAGATGTAACCTTTGATGAAGATGCAACACTCAAGAAATCAAGAAGATGCCAGCTTGAAGAATTATATGAAGAAGAACCTGTGGCTCCCAAAGTTGCTGAACCAGTGAGGGAAGTCATAACTTCCCATGATGAGGAGATTCTAAAAGATCACGACATAATAGAATCTCAAGAACCTTCCCACATGACGATCTCCCACAAGAGAAAGCCAGCCTGGGCAAGGGAACTTATTCAAGATGGAGAGAAGTATGGTGCCCCCGAAGGAACCATGAGACAAGTCAAGAAACCCAAGCCCTTCTCCAGTTATATGGCTTTGATGTGTGATCTCTTAGAGAGGGAGCCTACTTGCTTTGAAGAAGCTATTCATAAAAAAGAATGGGCAGATGCCATGACAGAGGAATACCAATCCATTATAAAGAATGATGTATGGGAAATAGTTCGCAGACCGAAGAGCAAGGATGTAGTATCTTCCAGATGGCTATACAAGATAAAACATGTTGTTGATGGAAGTATTGAGAAATATAAAGCAAGGTTTGTTGCTCATGGCTTTTCTCAAAAGGAAGGCATTGTCTATGAAGAGACGTTTGATCCTGTAGCCAGATACACTTCAATCGTAACCATCATAGCCCTTGCAGCTAAGATGAAGTGGAAATTACACCAGATGGACGTGAAAACGACTTTTTTAAATGGTGTCATTGAAGAAGAAGTGTATATAGAACAACCTCAAGGATTTGAAGTAGAAGACAGAAAGACTCATGTATGCAGATTGATAGATTGAAACAAGCTCCTAGAGATTGGTATGGAAGAATTGACAGTTTTCTGACGAGCTTGGGATTTACCAAGAGTAAAACAAATTCCAACCTTTACTTCAAGGTTATGGATGATGAGCCTGTTATATTGCTATTGTATGTGGACGACTTATTTCTAACTGGAGAAGAAAAACTCATCACTGATTGTAAGAAGAATCTTGCTGCAGAATTTGAGATGAAAGACCTTGGCATAATGCATATTTCTTAGGTCTTGAGGTCTGGCAGAGCCCAGAGAAGATCTTCCTTAACCAAGGGAAGTATGCAGTTGAAATACTGAAGAGGTTTGATATGTTGGAGTGCAAATCCATGAATACACCCATGGAAACAAAGTTGAACCCATTGGTTGACACTTCTTCAGAATTGATTGATGCTACGCTGTACATACAGATCATTGGATCATTGATGTATCTGACGAACACCAAGCCAAATATATGTTTTGCTATGAACACCTTGAGTCAATTTCTGGTAGAGCCGAGACGTGTTCACCTGGTTGCTGCAAAACATGTGATGAGGTACCTTAAGGGTATATTAGATTTTGGTTTCAGTTATAATGGAGATCATGACTATAAGTGGTTATTGTTAGAATATAGAATATGGTGTGCTCATTTTACCATTGACGATACCCTCGTCACCCAACCATAGGCCTAAGCCACCCTCCGAGCACCTTAACCTTGATTGAGAATTACTTCGGAAGCAAACCCTAGGCTAGATAGCCAAACAAGGTGTAGTGCATCTTCCTCCAAGGATAGTGCACCAACAATAGCTGATCAAATAGTCCAAACCCTAGCCAAGAGATAGTCCAAGCCAATACTGAAACTGCTAGTTGCAGCAACTGCACCTGCAACTCTCCTCCACACGTGCGCACCAAACTGGGAACTGCAGTGCGCACCTCTTGCTGTCTACAATTTTGAGATGCTGTCAAATGAGAACTAGTGCCCTGTATTTATACTGGTTCTGTCAGATTTGTTGGGGCTGACTTCTCCTTCTGGATATGTGTCTGTTCAATATATTATTATTATTTCTGGCCGACTTCTTTTCTTGGAGGCTAATAACCTAATATAGATTATCTTCTTGAGCCAACAAGACTTCTAGGGTTATTAGCCAACTCATTAGGGTTTTCTCTTGCTTTTCGGAGTCTCCTATTCTCGTCAGGTTCTGATCCGGATTTTATGAGCAGAACGAAATGGATACAGATTATTAATAGGTGCTTAACACAAAAATAACAGAGATACAGTAAAACTGGTTTTCTATTAAATAACGAAATAAGCTGAAACTGTAAAAATGCAGCGGAAACAAGCTTGCTGGAATGGTGGCGGCTTATCTCTGAGAAGAGATGTGACGGCAGC
>ML796539.1:117289-152675 GCA_009831015.1 Picea engelmannii
TTGTGTTCATGCTTGCGGAAAATGCATCCCACATCTTGGGAAGACCATTGAGTACTATGTTCACCAATTCCTTTTCCAAAATGATCTCTTCAATATCTTGTAGTTGATCTCTTAGCTGGGAGATCCTTACGAAGTATGATGTTATGCTGTCATCCTCATTCATCTTCATGTCACAGAGCTCATTCTTTAGACTCATAACTTGTCCAATGTTTCTGACTGAGAAGAGATTTGTTAGGGCATCGTACATCTTCTTCGGTGAGTCAAGATGGGAGATGTAGGGTATCAAGTGGTCTTTTATAGAATCCATTATGATACTCATGGCATTGATGTCAACATCTTTGAACTTCTCCATACTACAATGTTCTGTGGTTCCTTCTCTTCTCCTTCTTCAAACTCTGGCTTCATGATCTTTCCTTTCACGATATCCAACACTTTATTATTGGCAAGGATGAGGTCAATCCTTGTCTTCCACGCTCTGAAGTTAGAGGCTCCATCTAACTTGTTCTCAGACTTCATAGAGTTCGTCATGGCTGCTTGACTTGGTCAAACCCTAGATTTAACCAGAAATCCAAACTTCATGTCTTGGCCTTCTGAGAGTGCCAGGAGATGCGCTAGGCTAGGGCACACTGATCTGTCCGAAGATTAGGTCAATCCATTCACTTAAGGTGCCTCAACAAGAGGATTAGGGTTTCTGCAACTGCTCCTGCTAGTAACCCTAGTGGCAGTGTCTTGGGAGTTGCTTATGCTAGTATCCCTAGCGGCAGTTCCTCAATGAGCTCAATATCCTAGCGGCTATGTTTCCTTCTAGCGTTTAGACTGAATGAAGGAGGTGTGGGCCCATAACCTGTTAGAATATAGAAGATGGTGTGCTCGTTTTACCATTGAAGATACCCTCGTCACCCAACCATAGGCCTAAGCCACCCTCCGAGCACCTTAACCTTGACTGAGAATTACTCTAGAAGCAAACCCTAGGCTAGATAGCCAAACAAGGTGTAGTGCATATTCCTCCAAGGATAGCGCACCAACAATAGCTGATCAAATAGTCCAAACCCTAGCCAAGAGATAGTCCAAGCCAACACTGAAACTGCTAGTTGCAGCAGCTGCACCAACAACTCTCCTCCATACGTGCGCACCAAACTGGGAACTGTAGTGCGCACCACTTGCTGTCTGCAATTCTGAGATGTTGTCAAATGAGAACTGGCGCCCTGTATTTATACTGGTTCTGCCAGATTTGCTGGGGCCGACTTCTCCTTCTTGATATGTGTCTGTTCAGTATATTATTATTATTTCTAACCGACTTCTTTTCTTGGAGGCTAATAACCTAATATAAATTATCTTCTTGAGTTGAAAAGACTTCTAGGGTTATTAGCCAACTCATTAGGGTTTTCTCTTGCTTTCTGGAGTCTCCTATTCTTGTCAGGTTCATACGTGGAGGTAAATACCTCCCGTAGCTACCATAATATTAACAGTTATATCGATTCAGATTGGGATGGAAGTGTCTCTGACAGAAAGAACACTTCAGGATGTTTTAGTCTGGGGTCAGTCGTGATCTCATGGCAGAGTGGGAAGCAATCAAGTATTGCTCTCAGCATGACAGAAGCAGAATACATTGCTACATGTTCCTCCAGCTGTGAATCCATATGGCTTCGGAAGTTGTTGACAGATCTATTCGATCCGAAGATGGAAGCAACCGTGATTCTATGTGATAACCGGAGTTGCATAAAGATGACAGAGAACCCTATGTTCCATGACAAGTCAAAACACATAGAAATCCGATATCATTACATCCGTGATATGGTGCAGAGAGGAGCCATAAAGCTCCAGTATGTTAGCATGAATGAACAGGTTGCAAATGTGTTAACCAAGCCCCTGTCTCGTGTAAAGTTTGAGCACTTTCGAGATAAGCTTGGTGTAGTCCAAAATGACCTCCCTCGAAAGGGGGAGTAGTGTTGATGCCAACCTTGCGCTAAAGATTTCCAATTTTGTGCTGATGCTGTTGTGATGCCAGCCTTGTGATGAAGATTTTAAGCTTCACGATGATGTTGTTGTGATGCCAACCTCGTGATGAATATTTCCAGCTTCATGCTGATGTTGTTGTGATGCCAACCTCGTGCTAAATATTTCTAGCTTCGTGTTGATGTTGTTGAGATGCCATCTTCGTGATGAAGATTTTCAACCTAGTGTTGATGTTGATGATGCTCCAACCTTCGTGCTGTGATATTGCTGTTGTTGATGTTGTATCAACCTTGTGCTGTTATTGATGATGATGATGTATTAGTGTTATACTAATCCATGTTGATGTAGATGACGATGATGCCATTCCAACTCCCTGTTGTGGATGATGATATTGATGATGGGAAAAACTTCCAATGATTTATAGATATGCCAATCAGTGTTCCAGATACTATTGATGCTGCTGCCCTCTCTCTCTCTTGATGATGTTGTAGACTACCCTTCTTGTTAAGGGGGAGTGTTGAATTATTGTAGCTGCAAAGAGTATTCTATTTATTATTGAGTTATTATTCATTAGATCAATCCCCTTTTGTGGATTGATCATGTCGGACATTACAATTGACCAAATCCCCTTTTTTTGATTGGTCAAACCCTAAATATATTGTGCAAATTAAGAAGTCGGCCCCCAGGCTAATTAAAATGGTTTTAACCACTACGAAGACAAGTCGGCCCTGCCTAGTGAAGAGACACCTTTCCAACGCCTATCAGTTTGTATAAATAAAGGAATTCAGAGCCTCATTATCTCACTCACTTATTTGCTCATTCAGTGCGCAAGTTTGGTCATTGTAGTTGGGAGAAGAAGGAAGAGAGAGACGCATTGCTCAATGTTGGATATTCTCTAGTGTTTGGTTTATTGTCTTGGCATTGTATTGGCTATCTATATTAAGAAAGTTTTTGCTGAGTTTTCTCCCCCATGAGGGTTTCCCATGATAAATGTTGTGTATCTTGTGATTTTGTTTCTCTCAGTGATCCTATCTATGCTATGGTTATCTAGTAAACTGAAAATAAACCTAATAATAGCTTAAACCTTAACAATTACCTCCCTAAGTATACTAAAACATTTTGAATTTTGATCCAAAATGGATCCGAATCAACGAATGGGGGCAAGACTTTAATACCTATAATGAAATTCGAAATTTATGAAGGTTAACAAACTATGTAAATCAAATAAATGTAAATGTTGAATGAAACAAACATGAGGAGATAAAAATAATTAAATGAAATGAAATAAAATAAAATAGGAGAGAAGGGTGAGGAATGAGAGAAATGAAAGGGTATGGTTGTTGGCCTTCACCTTACCCCCCAACTCCCCCTACTTCTTCCTTCACTTTCAACTATTGCAAGAATGAAGAAATTGAGCCCCATTCGAAATTGTTTTTCCCATTTGGGTTTCCATGGTAGATTAGATTTTCATAAACAACCATGTAGATTAGATTTTCTAGCGCAACCATGTAGATTAGATTTTCATAAACAACCACGTAGTGGCCTCAATGGATCTATGGTTCAGTGGTGGTCATAAGAATGGATATGGCAGAATATCCCATTGTGTATAACCCCCCACATCTACAATTGTGAACATGAGCACATTATTAATCTAATTAATGGGCATTGACTCTATTAGTGTTATAGTCCATGGTTCAAAATACTAATCGATTTTTTTAGAATGTAATTCAATGAATATGTCTAGGTGATGCCCATATAAAATAAATGTCAAGAGTGTGCATTTCTTTGTTACAATGCATGTTTAGACACAAAGGCTATGGAGATTGTATTTAGGACCATCCACTATTCTAGTCGACTTTTCATGATAGACAATACGATCTGCAGGACATTCCTAATGCACTTGTTATTGTCTTGATATTTTCATAGGTTTGGCCATTCATTATGAGATATGGACTCCGACCACAATCCCAATGATGCGCAGAACAAACATGTGTTTAATGTATGCCCTCATAGAAGACATTCTTGGGTGTAGAAGTTGCAAACCAAAGACTTGTGGGGATTTTAGTAACAAACTTAGAGTGATTTTCTCTTCCACTGTTGGCACTGGCCTAGGGCATTGCTAAGCCTTGAATATAACTAATAGAGACCTTCATTTTTCTTGTTGATGATCAACAACACAAAAAAAATGTTCAAAGCCCTATTCATTATTGACACTATTAACTAGTTGAAGGGTGCATGTTTCACTAGACAACAATGGGCAACGATTGGCATATTGCAACCTTACATGCCTATAGAAGAACATGGAGCAGAGGTTACATAGAGTACAAAAACCTTGTAGCCATTCCAAGACTGAGAACTAGGATCTGTATAAGACTCAGAGCATAGCTCAAAAGTAAATTCTACAAAGCATCTGTGTTGGTCAAGTGAGTGGGATATAAATCCCTCATTTACAAATTATAATGTATCAAAGCAGTTGCAACCTTGACCATGACACAATTGCTAGAACTTTGAAGAGATGTGCATACCTCAATGCTCAGTTTTGGGAAGAGAACAAATACTTGAAGGAGCATGTCCAAATGTTCAACAAGAGGATAGTAGAAATGGAGAAGCACCTTGAGATCTTTGTCAAACTGTTGCCATTTCTAAATAAGAAGTCTAAAGAATGCCAAGACTCCCTCACTGCCATCATGATAGATTGGGACAAGCATAGAGTGAAACTTGTACACCTTGGTGAGAAGGTCATTTAGTTGGATAACTAGCAGGAAGATAGGCTCACTCAGATGATGGAACAAATGCAACAAGAGTTGGAGAGAAGGAGAAGGCCTTGGAAAAACTTGAAACAACTGTCCAAGAGCACCGAGAAGCAAGGCCACCATCCACTGCCATTTCCTTAGCCAACACCATGACCGAGACTACTTTGGTAAGTTCACCTTCTGTAGACATTTCTCAATAGAAGTTCGGTGAAATTGAAAAGTATACAAGAGGCATTAGTTCCAAGCTCTTGAGGCAGATGGGTTATGATGGAAAATAGCTAGGCAAGAGAAGAGAAGACATCTTGAGCCCCATTGTAACTACACTATGGGTCAAACATGAAGGCCTAGGTTTTGATGGCAGAGGTGAAAAGATCGTGACCATGAAGACCATTTTTGTGAAGGCGAAAGACATGCCATAGTTGGCCTACTCATCCAAATAAAGAACAACAATACATGAAGGTGGCAACCCACTACCACCTCAACGATCTTGTGGCAGACTACAGAAGGGAAACAATGAGATGAGCTTAAGACTTAGCTTGCATCATCACTCAAAAGAAGCAACAAACTAATTATCTAGGGAAAGAAGAAGAAGAAGAAGAAGAAGAAGAAGAAGAAGAGGTTTGCCTCAAACAAGACATTCCTTGTTTGTCACTATTGCAAGAGGAAAGGCCACAACGCTGCTAGTTGTTGGTACTCAGAGTCATGCTCATTTTATGGGAAGAAAGGCCATCTTGAGGCCTCTTGATGGGAGAAGCAAGCAATATGCCACATGCCTAATTGTTTTTATAAGAAGGACAAGAAGAATTCTCTAATACAATAACAAACTTAGAGGCACAAGAAGAAAAGGACGAGCTCCAGTAGTCCACACGACAATGCCACAAACTTTTTCCACCACTGTAATTCGGGTGGTCACTGGGAAGCAAAATCTTGGCGACTTCATCTAGATCTTCACCCCAAAAACCTCACAGCCAAGAGAAGAATGTGGAGAATGAAGATTGAAGAAGATGAAAAGTTGCTTGCATATCCAATCCAAGGAGCTATAACAACATAGGAGGGCAATGAAACAAACAAGATGGACAACATATTGATGCTAAGGGAAACCACAATCTAGTTCTTGTTTTCGATATTGCATCTGAAGAACCCCTTCTTGGAGATGTGTCATAGAGTGGTGCGTTCAATGGCATTTGGGGTGTTCTAGATAACTCCATCATGTGCTTGCAAGCATGTGCAAGAACTAGAGGGTTTTTTCCATGACAATAAGCAATTGATCCTAGTAGGGGAACATAGACCACACTTCCATTGAGGAATTGTTATGTGAAGCAAGTGTGTTGGGGTCACACTGAACAAATACAGACCAAAATTTGACTTCGCTTCATTGGCTGCCAAGATGGATCGTCTCCAAGTTTGAGAGGGAGATGTGAATGAATGTTAAGTATAGAGCTTGGATCTAGAAATTGCTTAGAGTTGAGAGCCATCTCATGCTCCAAAGGACCCGTTGGCCATTTATTACAGGCTAAGTTATCTGTTAGCCTGCTGATCTTCCCCCCCACGCCCAACGAGTATCTGTTTGTGCAAAACTAACCTTTTCCCCTCATTCGCCCATTGTTCACATTATCCCCACACCAGAAAAATTTTCCTTGTCTTCTCTCCGTTCTCAGCAGCAGTCAAAGACCCCAACCTTTCCCACTAACATTTGTGTTTAAATTGCAGGTACTGTTTGCAATGATGGCGCCAAAATCCAAGAAAGCAGAAGCTAAGGAAAATCCTTTCCTCCCACCTCCTGTCGACCTTGACAGGATCCCCCTGGCCGACAAAGATCATCTAATCTCATATACAAGGTGCGAATTTGACTTCGTGGATTTGCAGTCATGGCTTAGAGACATTTTCTTAGATTAGAGCAATGAAATTGGGCTCTGGGAGTCTAATCTTCCTTTATACCTTTTCCCCCAGATCCATCATTTCCCTGAATTTGCCCTCAAATGTCAGGCTCATTACCTCCACGACCAGAGAACCATAGTCTCATCATCGGTGGAAACTCTGTTCATTATCACACCAGAGGCCATTGATCAGATGATGCATATACCCAGAACTGAGTCCGCCTTCCCTTTTAATCTTGAAATCATAACAAAATTATACCAGAAACTATCTTTCCCTCAGAGAGACCAGATTTTTGAGCTTTTCCTCCCACAGGATGCTCAACTCCCCAATTCAAATCCCCCATATCCCTCCTCCATGTTCTCAGAAAAGGGAAATCAAATCATTTCATTGCTCTGCTCTCTGCTTGGTTATTTTTTAGACGAATGGGTGGATGAACCTATATTGGGTTTTCTATCCATTTTCTCTACAGAGGAAAGGCCCACCATTCAGTTCGACTATAGTACTTTCCTGGTGGAGAGTATTCATGAACAAATTTAAAAATTCACCACAGAGGGCATGTTCGGGTATTCCTCCATACTGGCTAACATGTTCGTTTTCTTTCAAGAGGACATGTTCTTTTTTTCGATGCAGAAAAAGGACAAGAATGGGAAGTCGCAAGCGGTAACATCTTGGACTTCACTGCTCAGAAGGAATTCCATGGAGTTCAGTTTCAAATAGTTCATCGAGAAGTTCTACCACCCAATGGTGAGCATGCTCAGTGGCAGACTAGAACCACAGATAATTGAGGAGATTCAGAGGATCTTACACCTCTCAGACCTCGCGAAAATTGGAGATTGGTATCTTTACCAAAATCACACTGAGATCAAAGTATATGGGTGCAAGTTAGCTCCATAGAAACTGCCCAAGTATTTACCCATGAGGATATTTTCCCTGGAGTACATAAGACAAATGATAAATATAGACGACATACACTTCGTGTCTCTGAAGAAGAAACAACAACTCAAAATTAAAGGGCAAATAGGGTCTTTTATCTGCAATAGCCGAGGTGTCGGGGAAGAGGCAGACATATTTTTGAAGGAAATGAAGTTTGAAGTTAGTTTCCTGTGGCACTATGATCCGTGCAGGATAATTTCAGAGACGAGGGTTAAAAATAAAAATGTTCCATATGTTCATATATCCAAGCCCGAGATAGAAAGGTTCACGAATCAAACAGAGTGGGAGTCGAACACTCTGGAATAAATAGAACAACATGATCCTTCAATTACTATCTCGCAAACAACACACCACAGGCTCCAAAGGAGAAAAGACCCAGGAAGGATACTTCACCTTCTGTCATCGAAGTCGCAACTAAAGTTTTCCAATTGCATACCAAAAGGCCAAAATCCAGTCATGAAACTGACACGGCTGGCGAAAGGGGAGCCCAATCTAGTACAACTATGAAAGGTGATCAACCTCTTGTCACAAGTAGCAAGCAGATCATGTCTGCAGTTTCGTCCAAGAAACTGACAGATACTTCACTCGCTGATCAACCAAGTAAAGGAGGACCAAAGTTGAGTATTTTCGAGAAATATGACCTGATCAAGAAGAGGAATCAGACGCTGACCAAAAATACTTATGCTCAATTTTGGAAATAGACATCCACAACACAACACAGACTGTTGTCTGTGTTTGATACAGAGAAGGGTAGAATGCACATGGATTTTCTGCAGGCACAGGTGCTCGATCCAAAGACAATTACTGATTACAAAAGGGAAACGTTCGAGTTCCACACCAGAGATGTGCACCCGGCTGATCAAATGGATATGCACAGGCAAACTGGAGAAATGGTTTTCTCCACTTTGGCAAGTGATTCTACTTTGGCTGCTAAACTACAAGTCTCTTTGAGCAATGTACAGACAAAGCTAAAGTTAGAAAAGATATCATCCTTTGCAAAGGATAACATAATTAAAACATTGGAAGAATTAGTCCTCAAGATCGAGTATGACCCCTTGAATGTGAAAGCAGTCGAGGAGATGCTTAAAAAGAAAAATGTTGATATAGCGTCTTTGAGGAAACAACTGAAACTACCACCCACAGAATATGTACAGACATAGGAGATAACTGAAACAGAAGGTGAAAAGGACGAGATGCTCAAGTTGATCATGGAGCAGAACGCACAGTTGAAAGAGATGGAAGCAGAACTGGAAAGGTTAGTGAAGGAGAAGGAACAATCAATGCATATGGAGGTCATTCCATTGAGCGCAGTTCCACTCACAGGAGTAAGCACAACATCCACAGTAGAAATTCCCTCAGCAACTCCACTGATAGCTCTGGAAAAGATAGTGGAACTAGAAAAATCCATGAAGGAGATGAACTTGCAAGAGACAAAAATTAGCAGACTTAAAAAGGAGGTTGAGAACCTTCAGGAACTTTAGTCTTCTTACCAAACTAGCTACTCCATGGAGAAACAAACATCAGACAAACTCAAACAAGAACTGCAGCAACTTCAAAAGAAAACAGTGGCAGGCAAGACACTTGCTGAGGCCAAGGAAAATATCTGGATGAATATCTCCAAATCCATAAATGAAATATGGCCTATGGTACAAATGATGTTCGAGAAAAATGAACTAGTACAAAGGAGCAGGCAGGCCATTGAGAAAATAAGAGCAGAACTGGGAGAAATGCCCACAGAAGCCACTGAGATCACTAAATTTATGAATTCCAAAACCAGGGAAGAGTTAGAGGAATTGAGGATTGAAGACAGGATGAAAACCATCCTCGAAGTCAAGAGGGTTCTGACCAAAAGAGGACTAATGCTGCAGTTGGAAGAGAAGGTCTAGACTATGGATGCAGGAGTGCAAATATTTTTTAGCAAAATCAAAGCTCTGCAGAAGAAAGGACTCCCTGGCTTAAGGGTCCTAAATGACAAGTTAATGACCCTTCCCGATTATAAACGGAAGTTGGCCACAATGGCCAAAGATAGTTCTAAATTTTTGGGAATACATGGAAGCATAACATGCGAGGCGTTCTTAGAAACCTTGCAGCCAGACATCAGCATACAACACAAAATCCGGTACATTTTCATCTTCAAACCAACTTTTGCCAAGTATACAGAGATGGATGAAATATACAAAATATTACTCAAAGTCAACATTCCCAGTCAACTACGATGGGAAGAGATATGCAATCTGATCGAGTAAGAGATGAGGTGTCTAGGTCTAGTCAACAATCCGATCAGATGAAGTCGTGCAGATGACTCACCAATGGTTTTCCCCAAAAATCGGCATGAAGATTTCAACACATCATCGACAGTTCCTGAATTTTTGTATCTTGTTGAGTTAGTTAGTTAAATTTAGGATCTACCACGTCCTGATCTTTAATGACAGGATCTTATGTAATTTTGATTATAAATACTTCAAACTTTGAAGAACGCAGGGTTGATCTTTACGCCCTGTAAGCCATAAAGACTGTGATTGTTTATCAAGAGATCTTCCAGTAATACAAAGGGACGCTTCACAGGGTTCTCATGTGTTATTCATTGGTGATGTTTATTTCTCTGTGTTGAATGTTTTTCTTGCTCAGTCGTCATATTGTTTTTCTAATCTGATCTTTTAAAAGTAGCGTATGTTGCAGGATTTATCTTTGTATACCCTGTCTCTGACTTTAAAGATCTAAATGTTTGTCTTCTGATGTTATAGTGAAGAAATTCTTAAATGCTTCTTTACTGTAATTGGTTTTCTCGTCTTTTCTTCTATCCATCATTTTACTGCCAAATAATCCAGTGAATGCATTAACTTGCCCCGTGAAAGAATATTTTCATTCCTATTCAGATTTTTATCCTTATAATATAGATCCCATAGCCCAATGGATACGTAAACCCTATTTCAACCAACTTTACAAAAAGAAAAACAAACCATTCAATTTTATTCTTCTTAACTAGCCTAATATCTCAAAGTTAAAACATATTTAAATCTTACAGAGAGATCCCTCTTTGAAACTGGCAGGGCTAGATTCCAGTTTCGAAGTGGTTGGATAAAGTTACCTCTGGTAAATTTATTCTACTCTCACAACCTTTGGGAATTTACAGACCGATAACATATTTAACCCTTTGATATTTCACTGACCCTGAACAAACGTATCCGTCATCCGCTATCGGGGTTTTATTATGGCTCATGTCAATGTTTAGACCTCTCGTATTTCACCGATGCTGATGGGAAATCAGATAACTCCTGAATATTCTTGGCGAACAACTAGCACAAATTTACTCTGCCTTTTACCTATGTCGATGATACATTGAAAATTGACGATTATTATTACCGTGTTGCCATTTTACCTGCTTGGATTTTGCCGACGCAGAACATAGGCGTCCTGGTCACAATTTTAGCTGCAGATTCTTAGTTAGAATGCCAAGTTCTTTCAGACACAAAGGTTTTCACATTGACAGGTTAAAAAAAATCCACTTTGATCGATGAAAATACATGAAAAAAAATTAACAATCCCTCCATAGTGGACTCAATTCATAAAACAAAACAAAATAAAACAAGTGGTACCCAAAAGTGACAGAATTTCATAAAATATTTTAGGGTGCGTTTAGCGCTCAACACAACCATGCACCAACACATGTACCAAACCATGCATCAACCATGCACCAACACCTGTGCCAAACCATGCATCAACGATGCACCATAACATGTACCATATGTCTCAACCATCAACCATGTACATCAACGCCATACCAAGTACCAATCATGTACCATACCATGTATCAACCATGTACATAAAAAATGTACATCAACACCTTTACCATAACATGTACCAACAATGTATCTCAACCATATACTATATCATCAACCATACACCATTCCAACCATGTACCTCAAGTATGTGCCAAACCAGATACCAACCAACCAAGAATGTACCACTAACAATGCATCATATGATCACTAAGATGTACCATGCATCAACAAGATGTATCACATACTATCAACACCATGCATGTACAAAAACACCATAACCGTAACCCTTAAAAATTACCTTTGATCCTGTAGCTGACCTGTTATACTTTAAACTAACCTATAGATTCCTCATTGACCTCAACAACTAGGAACTAGCATCCTCCTTTCAACCTTTCACAAGCTTTTCACAGATCCGTGACTTTCTCTTCTACATCCTGCATATATCCGTGCTTTCCTCTACTATAGCCCCTGTACATCTACACCCTGCTGACCTGCAACTCGCGGATACCTCAAAAAATAGGGTTACTCAAGGTTGTTTCAACCCTGAGACTTTCACCTTCAACTTTCCTTCGTAACCTCAGAAAAAATGTCGTCAAAAACTTTCCAAAAGATCTCAATACTAAGCCATAACAAACACTAGATATATATTCAATTGTAAGTGTATGTGTGTACTTATGAGAGACTCCTTGATCTGTTTATATACTTTTTCATAATAACCTCTCTCCTTACTTTAGGGATTTCTTGTTGCAACCACTTTACCCTTTGACTAAGACTTGTAACCAACTAGGGGCTTCTTGTCCACTCTTCGAGGCTTCCAAATTTACAAGGCCATATATCCTTAACCGTGAGGAACCACGTGGCCTACCACATATCACTGAAAACAACACGACATGTACTATCCATCTATGATAGTCTTACCTACAATTACTAATCTAGGATATTTTCATCGATGTGGCTTATTAAAGAATTGTATTAAATGAGCATAAATTAAAGTGAACCATAAAGAAGGAAAACTCAGTAATAAAGAGACATAAGCATGAATTTGAACAATTTTTTTTTTATAACATAGTTCGTTCCTGGTGGACTACGTCTCTCGGTCTTTCTCTCAAATGGGTAGGCTCTTTTATTAACTCAGCAAAATAATTTGGCAAAATACATAAGTATATCTCATTCTGGAATTAAACTGCAGAAGATTTGCTTAGATCATAAAACTTACAACACAATTGAATTTGTGGCGTTGAATTACCCAAAAATGATTGTCTCGGTTTTTATGCCTGCAACCTGCAATTAATTCTTTAAAATTGCATTGAATTCCGTGCCCGACCGTACCGTTGCACACCCTCCTTCCTGTGCATTGGTAAAAACGTGTTTTTTAAATGAAAAACCTGGGTGGATTATATAACAAGGCCACTTGGCCCAACGATTGGCATATTCTATATAAGAACCGTGGTTAGAGAGGTCTCGGGTTCAAACCCATGGGCCTTCCCTTTTTGGCTACTAGTTATAACCAAATATCATATTGGTTGTTATCACCGAAAAATTGTCCACAACATTACAAACAACGGTTGAAGAAAGACATCAATTCTAGCAGCAATTAGTATACCTACAACATCAAAATCCATCAAAAGTGCATAAAACTATATACTTGGTTCAAAAATCAAAGTGCGCAAATTCACCAAAGGAAGCACGTGCATTGTGTGTAGAATGCACGTGCCAACACAACCCTAATTGCGTATTGTGCATAGAATGCATAGGATGTGAAACTATCTACAAGAAAACTCACGCACTTCTCATGAACGACGTATTTATGAATCTTGTCAGCCTCTCAACCACTTCCAGTCCGACCCTCAACATGATTTGACACTCAGATATGAGTGAAATCTAGCTTGGAGGATGGCCAAGGGATAGGAAGTGCCCTAAAAGGCCCCTTGTTCACATTATGAACCAGTTATATCTTGCCATGAATGGACACTATAAATATATGCCACGGGTGTGCTAGAAAAAAAAATAACTTCGAGGTATTGTTATGATGCAAGAATTTTTCTTGCAGAATCCTCTTTTCTCTTCGAATCATTCAAGCAATATAGGAAGGGCCATTCCACTCACCTCTTGAGAGGATTGGGATTGTATTTAATCACCATTGTTACTTGCCATTGTATGAAGAGAAGAGATCTCTATTAGGGAACTCAAGAGCCCTCCCAAGGAGGAAGAGGGGATTCATAAGTCCCTGCCTTTCTCTATGGTGTTAGCCTATCAATATATTGATCCATTGGTAGCTATATGATTGTCATTTTCATGGTTCTAGTTTTTGCAAGTTTTCTAACATTTGTTTCTTTTCGTTTTTCTTTTTATTTCCTTGTTTCATGCGTATTTGGTTATCTAATCAAATCACAACCCTTTGTCTTGTTTAGCTGACTTAACTAGGCAAGTAAGTGATGCGTTTTTGCTCACCCATGTGACAAAACCAACACAATAGATTGGCAACCAAACTGGGGATGTGAATCAAATTCCTCCCTAGTTAAGTCTTGAGAGCACTTCTTTCTAATTGTTTGGATATGCAGGTACCAAAACCGACCTAGTCCAGTCTTCCAAATCCAGAATTCATAGCCAAGAAAAGATAATTTCATCTTGAAATTTCTTTCCTGATGCGTGATAGAAGTGCACGGATTTCGAGGCACACAAACGCGCATTTTGCACACTCTGTGCGTGTAAGAGCCTTCATAAACCTACGCATTATGCACATTCTGTGCACTTGGTGCGACTGGCAGAACTACAACCCACACACAAGTTCATTTTTTTGCAAATTGTAAGGGTTTTTTGAGTGGTTTGAGGGCCCCCAGCCTTCAGATTTTAATTTCCTGCACTTTGTAAAACAATCACACTTCACTTAGAGTCATTTCTCACAAGAAAGGTTAGCTAACATATGCACATAGGGGTAAAAAGAATCACTATTCTTCTCTTTGCTTTGTTGCCACATGGATGACTCATTTGACATTTAAAAATGAGTTAAGGTTATTGTTTTTTCAAAACACAATAAAATAATTTGGGACTAAAAATCAATTTTAACCCGAAAGTATGCTCTTCCCCCGCACCCAAGTGTGATCTCGGGAATCAGAAAAGGTGATTAAAATGAAATTTCATCTCCCTTAAATCATTAGGAGACGACAGAAACCCCATTGGGTACCTCTTAGTTTTGAAAATTATCTAAAAACTTTGTAAGGGCCCATACATGCCCACATGATTACAATCTTAGGATAGTTTCAAAAAACTTTTTTAGTCTAGACAACACTCTAGGAAAGTTTAAAAGATCAAGTAAAGGCCCATACATTCCCACATGTCTACAATCCTAGGATAGTTTCAAAAACTTTTATAATATAGACAACATTCTAGGGAGTTTAAAGGATCAAGTAAGGACCTATATGTCCACATTGCTAGTTCTCTAGGGATTTAAATATTCCGCAAGGTTGTACCAAAGAAACATAGTAAGCTAGGTAAGAATATTGATAAGGACCACATGAAGTCCACATGCTACAATCTTACGATTAACTTATTAAAAATATTTTCCACAAATTCCACTTTCTTTCACACAAAGCCACTCATCGCACACATAATTTCTATTAGAATAGTGGAGGTTGAAGTAAGATTTCTCTTTAAGTACCCACAAATTACTTAAAAAATAACTCCAAAAGATCCGACTATTTCTTTAGAAATTGTTCACACCAATTTAATTCAAACGAGATTGGTCCATAACCCCAACCTCTCAGCGCACTCCATCTAAATTTGTTTTTAAGAACACACTAAATCTTCCTCCACAGGAGGTGCCTAAAAGAAATTTTTAGTCTAGGTAGGATATGGAGGGTAGGCATCAAAATAACCCCCTGTTATCAGGTTCTCACATTTTGAAACAATAGAAGTTGAGAATAGGGATCCTTTAAATCCTCCAAGTCAAGCGTTCCTATACCATAAGGTAGGGAGATACCCGTGAAGGGTCGAAGACTGAGGTTCGGTTGTTCTGTGCATCCCTTCTTGAGTCAACCAACTTTTGTGAGGGTATCCAACCCATGATCCATTTTTTAGGCCGAAAATCTAAATGTCGCACTTTTACCAAGGTACTTAGTGGCCAAACATAGGATATCTACCTAGGTGGCGGTTTTGGGTTGCAATCACACCTTGGTCAGGTTTTGTGTGGCTATTGGGAAATATCGCCAGCTCTTTCGGGATATGCACCCTCTACCCCTCTTTATAACTGACTACTTCAACCTTCACTGGTTCCTCTTCTAGTAGATTTATATCCCACTATAGAGTGCTATTGGAAGGCCCAGTGCTAAATTGAGAGGAAGGGCGATAGGTCTCTTAGGACACACGTATTTTTTTTTCTCCCCATGCGGACAAAATCCACCTATTGTTAAGAACCAAGGACTGGATACAAAATAACCACAACAGATATACAAGAACAATATGCAAAATCTCCTTTATTACTATCAAACCCTTGAGGTAGGGAAACACCATACAATGGATTCTATTATGGAAGGGATGCTCTCCTATTCACTTGCCTCTTTGAGGGGGCATCCTCCTATTGAGATACCGCTCCAAATAAAATACTCTCTTCATATCCCATTACATTGCTTTAACCCCTTTATATATTACTACCATCACCTAAGAACATTCTAGAGGAGGAATCTTCTAGAAGTATAACCTTCTAAGAAGCCCTCTTACATTTATTATATCTAATTACCCATTTATTATATATAACTACCATAGTGGGCTTTATTTAATAATATAGTGGACCTAGTCCACCTTACATTGAATGGCCTCCACTATTATCACTATGGGCCCTCTGCACCCCCCCCAACTACCTCTCTAGCTACCTTACATTCCATCCCCCTTATGAAAACATTGTCCTCAACGCTTGATGTACAACCATATACCAGGGTCCCATGAATAAGTGTGGACCACAATACTAAATTAGACTATAGAACCATGGTCCCATTGAGAAATGGAAGCCACCATGCTGAAGTAGTCCAACCGCCATTGTAAACTAGGGTCCCATGTCCAATTGCTCATGTGAACCCCACATGGAAGATATCGACACCCAATAACCAACTGAAAATGATGCTCCAAAGACTGACACCTGTCATGTGGATCCAAATAAGAAGATCCATCCACATAGTGGAAAATGGTCGTAGCAGAATATGGAAGGAATAATATCATTGTAGAATATGCAGGATGGACATTGATAATAATCATTGGCTCCCGATTTGTTACATTGATACTCTCTACAGAAGGTGGATTAGAGTTATCAAATAAAATATGAAAGTGGTTGTCATCCCAGAAATGACAACTATCCATATACCAATCATCGCAACCGGACTCCAAATCATACCAAGCATATATTTCTTCATTAGATTCATCCCCGATGTCTGCCATAATAAATATCTCTTGCATGCTATCCAATGAATCTTGAATACGACGAAAACTATCATTGAGGTAGTTTGTGAGGCCATCCAATTTGACATCCAATGTGTCATACAATTGAGATTTTAATGTTTTAGTAATTTGTAGAATTTATTTGAGGGTTTGAGAGGAAATAGCCATATGAGCACCCTATGAACTCTTCGGTCCCACAACCGTCAAGAAAAAACCCAAAAAATAAAACAATAAGTTACGACAGGAAATCGCGGTTTTTTCTGGAAAACCCTGAAAAACTGTTGAATTTAAAATGATCATAACTTCACTTCTCGGACTTTGTTTTGGCTATTTTTTTTTTTGAAATTGGGTGAAATTATGAGAGGAACTCATATCTGTAATTTGTTTGGGCAAATTTGGCCTCCAGCTACTACAAAAATAAAAAAATTGCGTCGCCGTCCGCGGAAAACCCTGAAAAATTGCAGATTTTAAAACCTCAATATCTTGACTTCCCGGACTCCGTTTCAGACGATTTTTTTTTCAAATTGGGTGTTTTTATGAGAGGAACTCAGATATACAATCTTTTTCTGAAAATTTTGCACAAAAATGTACCAAAAATTTCTGGAATTTCGCGGCCCTCTTTTTTCTTCTCTGAAAAAAACAAAATCTGCAAAAATAAAAAATATTTTCCCACAATGTCTGCCAAGGAAAGTGCTCTGATACCACTTGTTAAGAACCAAATACCTGAATAAAAAATATCATAATAGATCCAAAGATATCTAAATATAATCACCACACAATATATATGAAACCATATAGAAAACTACCACTTTATTATAGAAACCCTTGAGGTAGGGCAACACCATACAATGGATCATATTATGGAAGAGATCCTCTCCTATTCGCTTGCCTCTTCGAGGGGGAATCCTCCTATTGAGCTACCACTCAAATACAATACTTCTCTTCATATCCCATTACATTGCTTGAACCCCTTTATATAGTATTACCATCACCTAAGAACATTCTAGAGGAGGAATCTTCTAGAAGTAGAACCTTCTAAAAAGTCCTCTTACATTTATTATATCTAATTACCCATTTATTATATCTAACTACCATAGTGGGCATTATTTAATAATATAGTAGACCTAGTCCACTTTACATTGAATGGCCTCCACTATTATCACTATGGGCCCTCTACCCCCCCCCCCCACTACCTCTCTAGCTACCTTACACTTATCCACATGCTTGTTTATTTCACAGTTGATTTATGCATGATGTTCATTTGATTACATGCAATTGTGAGTTATACTATTTTTTGAAGGTCAAAAATGTAAAAAACACTTGTTCATTTATTTCTCTCTTGTCACCATTTGCACATATTCACTTTTCTAGTTGGAACCATAGGGGAACCACAAAATCCCCGTCGTTGTAGACGCTTGCAGAATCTCCCTCCTATGCTAGGAGGAGTCCCTAGTCTTGCCAACTCACCAGCTCAACCATATCACACCCCAGTGAGTGCTACTGTTTTGGGATAAACTCTACTTGGTTCCAATTTTCTTGGGTCACATGCCCAAGTCAATCCATCTATTGGTTCTCCTTCACAAGGAGGCGGGGGTCAAAATTTTTCTCAAAGAAAAAGTACAAACCCACCAAATCCCTCCCAAGGGACAGGTCCACTACATACACACACAATGGCTGGAACTAATCCTCCGCCAAATCCCCCTTTGCCATACTTGGCATCCCTCAACATTCCTGAATTAACCAAACTCACGAATGACCCCATTTTACATGATGCCACTTGGCTCAATATGCCTACCAAATTTCCTTCAGACATTCCAAAGTTTGAAGGAAAACCAGGGGAAGACCCCGCCAACCATGTTATGACCTTCCACTTATGATTCTCTTCAAACAACATCATGGATGATTCCACCTGCTTGAGGTTATTTCAAAGAACTCTGACTGGTTCATCAGCCAAATGGTATGTGGACGAAAAATTAGGGTCCCATGCAACCTTTGAATCATTGGCCAAGGCCTTTTTTTCCTTTTTCCAATTACCAGTTCATCATGACACCGGATTAGAAATTCTCTCCGAATTGAAAAAAACCACTGCTATCCATATTGCCAACCACGTCCATGAATGGCGTCGACGACATAGTTTGTGTAAAGAAAAAACCACCAAAGAACAACGTATTGATTGGTTTCTTAAATCGCTCGTCTCTGTGATTTCCAAATATGTAGCATTCACTTTTCCTCAATCAGAAGATAAATCCATCAACAAAGCCCAACAATTCAACCTCATATATTCCCAATCAGGTTACTTATACACAATATTTCCTGATGCACCCAGACCCCTACCATTTGGCCAGAACAAACTTGGGGTTTCTCACGCTGCAGATGGGTTGATTGGTTCTATGACACATCTCAACCCTTACATCCACCCATCACCTACTTATGGTGCAAATCATTATCCTCAACCATATGGGGGGACGTCTTATTACCTTCCTCCCACTCACCAACATTCATATCATGTTATTCCCCCTCAGTCATTGGGGGGACCCCCACCGGTACCCTGCTGCATCTGGTCTCTCAATCAAGTACGGGTCCACCCCCAACCCCTGTATATAACCCCAACAATAGTGGAAGTACTTCAACTTCCTATACGCCATATGGATCATCTCCACAAAGCCATCCATATTTTCCATTTCCTAGTCCCCCCAACCAGTTTCTCCTCCACTAGGACAACCACATGTCAACGTTAACTTTGTTCAGCCCTCTCCCATTTAACATATTCATGATTTTGAATAGTTGAATACGACAAATCCGGATCACTAGCCAAATAATTCCAAGAAGAAAGGAAAAAGTCGAAACAATAACAACCTGTGACCAAGAGGAAATAACCTCCAACAAAACCGTCCCATTGGTGGCAACCAAAATCAAGGCAACTAGAACCCCCAAGGGGGAAACAATAACAATAAACCACGACAAGGGAAGAATTTTTTTTTCAGAACTAACTTCCCTTGCATTCTATGTGGCGAATATGGACATTATACTCACCACTTCCCACAAATTGCTGATTACAAACGGATGAAAGAATCCATGAACACACAACGCCCTCTGGCACCACCTGCCCCGCAACGGGCCCCACAACATTATTTGCAACCTCCACCTCTGACCGTTTTGAAAAAACCCATTCCACACCAAGGTGTGATGAATACCCAAACAAGAGATAAACTCTACCCCACCACAAATGGGGAAATATCAAAACTCAAGTCCCAATCCAGTCGATCACAGTATCCTCCATACCAGCAAAGAAGAGATTCTTATGCAAACACACGACCGTCAATACAACATGCCTCCTGACTCTACCCCAACCACCTCACAAACAAATCCAACAACAACAGAACAACCATTGATGATCCCATGCCCTAACACTGAACCAAACCCCCGTATACCCCGCATACCTTTACGACATAACTTACATAACCCTGATGCTAGGGAAGCCCATAACTACAATCTGGTCGATGAATTAGCACAGTCTCCTGCATCCATGTCTGTGTTGGAGGTCCTCCAAAATTGTTCATCACAATGCAAATCCTTTCATTCTGCCTTGGGGGAATTCAACCCAATTGATACTCGACTAAATACCTTTGATTTAGATACCGAGAAACCATGCCTCCCCACTCTGGTAGCCTTCCAAATACCAGTGAAGATATGGAACATCACAGTTCATTGGTGCATCATCGATGAAGGTGCATCCACATGCATCAAGTCCAAATTAGAATGGCATAAACTCGACTCACCTGAGCTAGTACCATCTGCCATCACCCTGAGAGCTTATGACGGTCGACCATCATCCCTTGAAGGGCTCTTCCAAAATGTCCCTATATAACTTGGGGGAAAAACCACCCTGATTGACATTGAAGTTATCTACACCCCACTTGATTACAATATCTTGTTCAGATGTAGCTACATGTATGTTATGAATGAAATATCCTCTTCTATGTTTCGTACAATGATGTTCCCCCATAATGGAAAAATTGTCACCATCGAACAAATTATACATTACTATCCTAACCATTCCATGAATATTGATAAAATCCTCCCTCTTGTCCGCGCTAGCTCATACGCTTTTTCAGTCATCGACATCGGCCCTTGAATATTCAAAGACCCATCCTTGTTAGGAACTTATCATGGAGCACCACCTCTCCTAAACTCATCTATTTTAGCACAAGTGTGTGCAGTTTCCTCTAACAGAACATATATCAGAGACAATACTCCTCTTACCGAGTCCCCTCTCAGAGAATCCATACCTCAGGAATTCCCTGAAAAAATTACCAGACCAATTGTCTCGGACTTTCCCCCCCTCCAAGGGAAAATACCAGTTTGGGAGACAGTCCCCTAAGCCATTACCCAAATCCCCTTTTTCTACCCCCTACCCAGAGTCCAAGCATTCCAGGTAGCTACTACCCTCACCCTTCCCAACATGGTTCTCCCCATCCATGTATGGTATCTCCACCCACCCTCTATGGTTCCTACACTATCTCTCCCTCCTCAGACAGATGGATTACCGATGCATATCCCAATACAGGATCCTACCACACCACCCCCACCCCCAACCATCAACAACACCACCATTACCGAGGGAAGACGAAGAAAGAACAAGCTCATATATTCACTCCCTCCCTGAGCTCAACCTCCTAGCACACTATGCGAAAGAGAAGGACACCCCACTAACAGATGTCCTACCCTTCTCGAGTTACGCAATCTTATCAAGCTCCCTAAAGAAACCCCATTACTTTCCACTCCACCAAGTACATCTACTGCTACTATAGAGTCCTCAATCACATGCAAGCAAGGGTTACGAACCAATTTCGCTTGTGCCATATGCTCAGAATATGTCCATTACACTCATCATTTCCCACCTCTACCTCAAATTTTCCAAACATTAGCCGCAGTATGACACACACCTTTTCTTGAGCCCTCTCAGGCACTCTGTACTAATGCTCACATTACTAACATTTATTATATTTCTTCGCCGGTCTCCGCGCGAATGAGATATCATCCACAATATCTTGACATTTGGTTTATGTCAAGTGAGCCATCGCACCCCGTACACGATATCCCTTCTACGTCCTCATCCCTCAAGGTCCATGACACTTCTCCTTTGACGGTTCCCCCTACCATCTCCCTGGGTCCTCTGTATTCTCACAGGTTCCACTGCAACGAAGATTTCTTGGAGCAACTAACTACCCCTGATTTCCCATGGAATGTGCTCCATCATCGAGCACTCTTTCTCTCACAAGAGGTGTTTCACCCTCCTACCCAAGCCTCCCTGTATGCAATCAAAACCAAGGATTTTATTCCTCCAGGGCATATTGATTGGTTCAAAACCCCTATTCCCGCCCCTTGATACTTTTGAAGAAGGAAACTTGGCCAACATCTCCCCCACAGTCAAAATTTTCATTTCCATTAAACCAAGCATCGTAGAAGAGATCACCATCGGCGCCACATGCTCCCCTGAAGAAATCATTGCTTACAAAGATCTCTTTCAGGAATACCGGGATATTTATGCCTGGTCATATATGGAAATGCCTAGCCTCGATCCTTCTATAGTTTAAAATCGAATCGACACATGGCCGGATATCACCCATGTTCGTCAAAAGAAACACCCCCTCCACCCGTCCAAAGCTGTGGCCATCAAAGCTAAAATTGACAAATTACGTGCTGCCGGGTTCATTTACCCCATTGCGTACACTTCTTGGGTATCCAACCGCATCCCTGTTAACAAAAAACTGAGAAATATCCGTGTCTGCACAAACTTTCACGATCTTAACCACGTTTGTCCCAAAGAAAACTTCCCAACCCCTTTCATCAACCAAATAATCTATGATTACGTCGACCACAAGGCACTGTCCTTTATGGATGGGTTCTCCAAATACAATCAAATTCAAATCCACCCAATAGATCGGTACAAAACTGCTTTTACAATACCTTGGGGTACCTTTTCTTATCACGTCATGCCCTTTGGACTAAAAAATGTCGGTGCTACTTTCCAATGGGCCATGACCTACGTTTTTCATGATCTTGCTCGCATCATACTCACTTATTTGGACGACCTCACCGCTTGATCCAAAAAGCGAACCCAACATTTAGATGACTTACGCATCGTTTTTCAATGATGTTGCCAATATAATATCCTCTTGAACCCCCTCAAGTGTGTCTTCTGCATCACTACCAGGCGCCTCCTCGGGTTCATTGTCTCCCAACATGGCATCACTATGGACCCCCTCAAGGTCCAAGATATCACATAAATTGCACCACCTAGGACTTTACGCCAACTACAGAGTCTACAAGGAAAAGTCAAGTTTTTACGTCGCTTTGTCCTAGACTATTCCACCCGTGGACATGGTTTTCTCCGCTTACTGCGCCATGATATCCCATTTCGATGGGGCAAACATGCTCAAACATATTTTGAAGATTTAAAATCCGCCCTATCCAATGCCTCTTGATTAGTCCCCAAAACTATGATCACGATTACATCCTCTACCTATCAGCCTCTACTGTTTCGGTCGCATGAGTCCTTGTCCAATTAGGGCATGATGGGAACGAACATGTGATTTACTACATTAGTAAAAACCTTTCAGGACCACCCTTGAACTATAATCACGATGAAAAGCTCAAGTTAGCAGTTGTCCTTGTAGTCCAAAAACTGCGGCATTACATTCTTCTTTGAACGACCAAGGTCGTAGTAGATTCCAACCCCATGCAGTACTTGCTCAACCGATGATAGGTCAATGACAAATTTTCCCAATGGATCGTTATCCTCCAGGAATACGATCAAGATTTCTCCACCCCCAAAAGAAAGAAAGCTCTGGTCCTAGCTGAACTCATTACAGATTTTCCCTCATACGCCAAAGCTTCCCCTATCAATGAATATTTCCCCGATGAACACCTCTTCATCTCCTCAGATGACCCCTGGTACGACAAACTTCTCATCTACCTTCGTACACAAAAGTTCGGGTCTCACCTCTCCTAAGATGACCACCGACGTATTCACCATCAGGCTCCTAGATACTTCCTCATTGGAGACATTCTTTACTAACGCGAGGTCGATACCATCCTTCGACGATGTCTTACCATCGACGAAGCCGACAGAGTCTTGAATGATTTCCATAGCCCCGCTTCTGGTGGTCACCTCTCAAGTATGTCTACCGCCCAAAAAATCATTCGAGCATGATACTTCTGGCCCACTTTGTTTAATGACTGCATCCATGCTGTCAAGCGATGTGATAAATGCCAACTTTATGCAAACACAGAACGAGCTCCACCAGCTCTTCTACACCCAGTCATCACAACCAACCCCTTTTGTAAATGAGGCATAGATTTCATGACTTTCCATCCTCCATCCAGTAATGGACACAAGTACATTGTGGTGGAAATATATTATTTTACCAAATGGGTCGAAGCCATGCCCACATTTAACAATACTGCTGACACAACACCACATTTTTCCTTCAACCATGTCATTACCCGGTTCGGAGTCCCACAACAGTTAGTTTCCGATCATGGTAAACACTTCGAGAACGAGATATTTGAAAAAATCTCCTCAAAGTTAGGCTTCACCCATGAGTTTTCCTCCCCATACTACCCTCAGTCCAACGGACATGTCGAGGCTGTCAATAAAGTCCTCAAAACCATGCTACAATGCACCATGAACAAACACAAGACCAACTGACACCATATGTTTTTTTCAGCTTTATGGGCCTATCGCCCGACAGTCAAAACAACCATTAGTTTTACTCCATTCCACCTCGCCCATGGGATCAAATCCACACTACCTATCGAGTGTGAAATCCCCACATTACACACTGCTATAAAGCTCTTACATGACACTGCTCCAATGGAGCAGTGACTGCTGACCTTAGAGTCCCTTGATGAAGACCGTCGATCTTCATTACAACAGAACGAGGTAGCTAAAAAACTATCCAAAGCCACCTTTGACCGCCATGTCAACCTTCTCTCATTCAACAAAGGTGATCTTGTGTTAACCTATGATATCAGCCATGACACTCTTGGCCATGGGAAATTCGAGTCATTATGGTGTGGCCTATTCATCATCCAACATTGCCTCACTAAAGGTTCCTACATCTTGGCCTTTCCAGACGGCTCCCCCCTCAAATAACCTGTCAAGAGACTGTACTTGAAGAAGTTTTATGCCTAAGCGTAGCCCCCTACCCTAGGTTTATCCTTACACACATTTGTAGAGTTTTTAGTCTTCTTTTTTACATCAACCACCACTCCTCATGTCTGATCTATCACCCTTATTGTTGATAGATGCATCATCCATCAACCTACCACATTGGATGGTGCTAGCCGCTGGACCCAAAATCTCGCTTCGGCTCCTTAGGCACTCTATACCCACTCACACGTGCTACTCCATTCCAGTGGCATATTCCTAGGTCCTACCACCAACAACCAAGCCAAATATAACATGTTCATTGATCTCCTCACCGAGTCCAGTCACCGCCACATTCATCACCTTAGCATTCTGTTAGATTCCTAGCTCGTCGTCCTACAACTCAACAATGTGTATCATGTTCACGATCCTTGTCTCTTCCGCAAATACCTGCAAGTTAGACTCCTATCTCACAACCTTGATTCCATTACATTTTCACATATTCTAAGAAACCTCAATAAAGTAGCAGATCACATGGCTAACCTAGTATTAGATTGGCATTTATCACATTAAAAACATCCCATGCATATAATGATATATCTGTCAAATATAACAAAAGACATCACAACCATAAACACAAAACACAAAGACAAGAATGATCATCAATATATCCACTATATATATAAAAAATGTCATCATTTTTTTACAATATATATATATATATATATACACATCTTCCCGTAGGCTCATAAGTCTCATCATCCCTATGAATAGAAAAATGGGTATCAAATACCCTATAAAAAATCAGGCCCATAAACCCATATATATCAATTTGGCACTCAAGGTGCCCCTAGAGCTCCCCCCCCAGGTCCCCTGTCAGTCGGAGGTACCCCACCACCTGGGGGAACTCCAACTCTAGGGGGCAGTTGACCCGTCATAGCTTCCCCCGCCACTACTTCCCTGTAGATCAACGCCCGCCACTCTGTCGGTACTCCTACACACTAGTCCAAGATCTCATCGTCCTAGATGTGGGCCCATACGCTCGATGGAACCCCCTATAGGACTTGGTCGAACCATTGGTGCAGATCCTCTAAGACGGTTGTCGCATCCTCCTTTGGCTCTCTTGAAGGCCCTGCACCGAGATAATCTCGTCGACGCCTCTGCCCAGACCTCACCTCCGCTGGCTCCTGTCGAGCTGTCTCCCGAATGACCTCAGCCTCTCGACCCTGGGGTCCAACATCTGCAAAACAACCCAGAAATAGTGTCAACATCCATACACATTTCTAATCAATGCTATCTACCAAAATAAAACAAATGGATAACACACATACCTCTATGATCCCAGTCCTCCCTAGGAGACAACACCATGTATGGATCCTGTTTGTAATCCATCCTAGCATATGGAAACTGTAAGATAACCTGCAACAGTTTCCACCACACTCGAGCAACGGTGGCCATAAAGTAATGGCTACCCTCCCCCCCACCATGACAGGCCAAAACATGTTCCCACCTCATCAATCAAGGCTCTTGCCATGACACTGGAGCCAATAGAATCCCCAGGCACAATAGAGGCACCCTCTCCAAAAACCAAGCCACCAAAACCGACCCAAATGCGAAGTCACCGGAATCGACACGTCGACACTGGTTCAGCTGGGACACCATCTGGGTCTGCATCAACACACCCCACGCAAAGAGGTCTCCATCCAAGACCTCCTCAAGCACTCTCAGCTGCCCACATGTGATCCATTGAGTGCCTAAGGATCCTTAAATCCTCACCACCATGGCCGCTATGCACTATGTTAGCAGGTCATATAGGGCTTCAATCCGCACTAACGAACCTGACATAGGGTTCGGCCTAGAACAACGTCTCACCGTGATAGTCTCTGCCCTATCCTCCCCGGGTAGATGGGGATCAACGACCAATGCCCTCCCCTGGAATGGGAGTCCTATCAAAAAATATATGTCCTCTACTACAGAGAACGTCAGCTGCTCCCCCCGTATCACAAAACACCGCAGGTCAGTGCTCCACATCCGAATCAGAAACTGAAGTAGGAACTACTGTGACTGAATCAACAGACCGTCAAAGAACTTCATCAACCTTCAGGATGCCAAGTGTCTGTGCACTACTTCCTGCTACCTCATAGCCTCTCTCTATCGATCCCAGTCTCGCTCTCGCTAATGGACCAACATCGCCCCCAACTCTGCTGATCACCTGCATTCACCCAAAAACACCTGATCTGGCACATCATCCATAAAAAATAATAAACATCAAAAAGTCATACATCCATAAGCCCGCACACAGTGCATGGATTTTCCCAATACATTTGCGTATCTATGCGTGACTGTTGATAAAACAACTTTGCACTAATGCGCAACTGTCGCACCCACATCCACGCATGAGTGCGTAACTATCCATGATACAAGCGCGCATCCAATGCGGGCCTATCTATCTAACCCACGTGCCCATATGCGCAACTGTTACCTACAAAGCCGCACATCATGCGTGGGTTTTCCCATCACATCCATGCATTAATGAATGCATGAATGTTTGGGAAAATCCCGCACATAATGTGTGGGAAACCAATTTCTACCTGTGCACACATGCGCGGGTATTCGATATTTTCCCTCTCACTAGTGGGAACCTACGTCAAAAACACCCTGTACGACCCTCCATATAGTTCCTAGCTACCCTCCCCCAACTTCACAAAGTACAGGATGATAAGGTCACTAACTTGTCTCTCGCCACTCCCGAATCGATAACCCCAAGCTCCCGCAATCTTCAAATCACCTCACTGATCTCTCGCCAGATCAAGAATGAATATAGGCTCTTTTTCCCAACTTCCACATTCTGGTACAGGAGCTCATAGCCTCCATTTTCTGAACCGTTCTTGGCCATGAGATCCTGATCCAACCATATACACATTCATATTCTCCGGGTTATCATCTACACTTATCCTTGGAGGATAATTTTTTCATGCCACGTTCAGGTATGCATGCTTACTTTCAATTTTATCAAATAGATGTTATATGTTCTTTATCATCATATATTGTTCACGTTGGGTATTTGGTTTTTGTGCAGGTACTTGTTAAGCCAGCTTACAAGCCCTTCAGGTATATGTTCGACACTGGCATGTAATTAATCCCTCTGTACACAATTTCATATCCCAATCACATCCTCTGACATTTTTCCTTTAGGGTCCCTACATCCGGCTCTGTAGTACCTTTACCTCTGCCACATTTTGGTATTGACACCCGATAACACTCTTCCCCACATGAGTTATCCCATTCATAGTTCCCCTTGGCAATTTGACACTCATGCTGTTTTCATCCCCTAGGATTGGGAGTCCCGATAGTTTTTTCACTTCTGAGAATGAACCTCATACTTCTTCTTATCATATTGCTAACCTTCCCAATGGACTCCCTGGTCATATCATCCTAAACTTTGTTCTATTGACTACACCCCCACAGTTCCATTATCCCTCCATCTCATCCACCATCAGTTTTCCCATCTGCAGATTGTCCTCCATCCATTTACCTAATACAGAAACCCACCCATGGGGCCCCCACCCTCCACCAGTTCTCTTTCACAAACTTGTGCTCTAAGAAAGCCAAGCCATCTTTCACCGGCGCACCTATTTCTGTATCTGTATACTCAACCCAAATTATTCTTTATTTTATTTGGTAATTGTATAATCCCTTGTTTCCAGCATCTACATAGATTTTTTAGTCATCATCCCCGATGGCCTTCTTTTACCTGGCAAAGCAACCCATGTTGCCCTTGGTTGGGGCATCCACCCTTTTTTTCATATAGACATATTTGAAAAACCCCGAGTATCCCAAATCCATGTAACCATGATATCTAAGTTTTCCCACCTTTTTTAGCCTCCAACATAGTTTAACCCCATGTCTATTTGTCCCCCTAACAATAGATCCAGTTTTACGGTTGCTGGCAATCATCCTTCAAAACCCCAAAAAATGGAAGTACTGCGTCCCATAGTGTCTTGACTTCATCCATGTTACCCATCAGTACCTGATATCATCTATTAATCAGTGGATTTCAAGAATCCCCTTGCTCCTTGACGTCGCATCTCCCTTCCTGTCGACATCAATACAGTTTCTAGAAGGACGACAATATCTTGACTCTCATTGCCTTTTCAATGAGGAGTCTCGGACGGAACATAGAGAGTCATCATCACTTTATTCTTATGTTGACCCCCATAACATTCAACTTCAACAAACGATCATGTTAACGTGGGTCTTACTATGCGACCATTGCAGTTTTCCATACCCGTCGAAGACCTCTGAATTTGATAGGCCATCAATGCCTAAGAGTCATTGACACTTCTTATCGTCGTCCATTACTCACTTCAGATCCAGTTCACCATTCATAATCATCATATGGCATTATCAACCTCCCCTGAGAGTGATGCAGCTATATACATCATCATACATCTTCAGTTACAATCCCACATTTTAGTTTCATGACACGAGCATGGGAAATGCCCGCCTCGTTTGTATACATATTTTATTTTTTCTTCCTAGAGAAAGGTTTGGTTCCCACAGTTTTCCCTCTTCCTTCGGCGGATCACTCTTGCAGTTCCTCTCTTCCCTCTTCCACACAATGGCACCATCAGAAAAAAAAAACATTGATGTATTTTGGCTATACGTATGCTCCTAATCTCACACATAAGGGGGCAACTGTTATCACCGAAAAATCATCCGCAACATTACAAACAATGATCGAAGAAAGAAATCAATTCCATCAGAAATTAGTACACCTACAACATCAAAATCCATCAAAAGGGAATAAAACTATATACTTGGTTCAAAAATCAAAGTGCACAAATTCACCAAAGGAAGTGTGTGCATTGTGCGTAGAATGCACAGGCCAACACAACCCTAATTGCACACTGTGCGCAGGATACCCGACTGTCTATGAGAAAACCCCTACACTTCTCATGAACGACATATTTATGAATCTTGTCAGCCTCTCAACCACTTCTAGTTCGACCCCCAACACAATTTGACACTCATATCTAAGTGAAATCTAGCTTGGAGGCTGGTCAAGGGCTAGGAAGTGCCATAAAAGGCCCCTTGTTCACATTATGAATTAGTTATATATTTCCATGAATGGACACTATAAATATATGCCATAGGTGTGTTAGAAAAAAAAGAACTTCAAGGTATTTTTACGCTGCAAGAATTCTTCTTCTAGAATCCTCTTTTCTCTTTGAATCATTCAAGAACTATAGCAAGGGCCATTCCACTCACCTCTTGAGAGGAATGACATTGTATTTCTTCACCATTATTACTTGCCATTGTATGAATAGAAGAGCTCCCTATTAGGGAACTCAAGATCCCTCCCAAGGAGGGAGAGGGGATTCATAAGTCCTTGCCTTTCTCTACAGTGCTAGCTTATCAATATATTGATCCATTGGTAGCTATATGATTGTCATTTTCATGGTTCTAGTTCTTGCAAGTTTTCTAACATTTGTTTATTTTTATTTCCTTGTTTCATGTGTATTTGGTTATCTAATCCACTCACAACCCTCTGTCTTGTTTAGTTGACTTAACTAGGCAAGTAAGTGTTGTGTTTTTGCTCACCCATGTGACAAAACCAACACAATAGTGGCACTAACCACCATGACCACTGCCAAACTTGGAGGATACGCGAAGATGTTGGGCCGAATGTGGTGGAAGCCTGGGATTAAGTTTGGTGAAGTCAGATATAGTGGGATCAACCACCAAATTTGGCGGATTGGCCCTTTTTTTTAAATTTGCATTTTCGGTTATTGGCCCTCATTGGGCATTTTCCCGCTGCCATGTGGTAGCCCATGACTAGGCCACGTGGAAGCCAACCATTGGTCCACGTCAACCATCTACACGGTCATCCTGCCATGTCACCTTCATGCACGGTTAGCTTGCCACGTACTATATGTACTACCCTGTGACCTTCTAGGTCTGGTACGTGTTGGGCCTCAGAAAATGTCCTATTTTTATCCACCTTTCCCTTGATTATTCCTTACATTTCATCGTCCCATTAACCTTTTATCATACCATTTCCGTACATACATTTGGGTTTCACCTTATTATTTTCCACTTTATTCATTTCAGTATTATAAGTGAATGTATGATTAAATATTAGAAAAATGACATATTTTCATTATATATCAAGGTTGGATGAGTTTGATGACGTGTGCATGCATATTTGAAGGTTGCAACAAAGTCAAAATACACCACCTATCCTCAAATTCGAATTACATCTTCAAACTTGAAGATTTGAAAGAGAGAAGATCATGGAAGATTTGGTTGGCATATCTTACGTGAGAGATGTATGGAGGATTTGAAGGGATCATATCTTGTCATAATGGGAAAGTAGTTGAGAATGGTTGAGAGAATAATGGATCTGTAATTATGACACTCATGTATATAAGCGAGTGTTCTCTCTTCATGAGGATGATCATATCATTCATAATAGAATCATGTTATTCATAATTGGAGGATGTTAGTCAGAGGAATGTAATTCATAATTTAGTCTTGTAATTAGGAGAAGGGGATTCTTAGCTTTGATTCTTATCTTTGTTATTCTTTGATGCTTTGTCATTTGACTCTTGTAATATAATTTGAGATTGATATATTGCGTGAGATCACATATGTCATTTGTCGTTCAACTCTTCACATGTTGTATTGTTTTTGCCTTATGCAATTTCCTGCTTTCCTAGTTAGTCTTTCGATGCTTTCCTAGATTAGTTTCATTTCAACAATTTAGATTAGATTAATTCTACTTCAGTCCTGCATATATAGTGCGTGTTCTTTGTAAGCCTACGAACCTCGGATTGAAAAATTAAATAGTTGGGCAAGTACTACAACGAAATTAAACGACAATATTTCCACCTAACATTTTGGCGCCGTTGCCGAGGAAGCACAATGGATTGAGGTTTAGTTTAAATTTTCATGCAAGTGTGATTAGTCATGCTCCTATATCTGAGGTGACATATGGGTAAGGGCATGTAGGGTGTGTTTCAATTCCTGCAATTTACACAAATTTCATTTTTCGCAAGTGTGAATTTCAATTGTAGCAAGTGTGTTTTCCGCAACTGTGGAGAGTATGTGTTTCAACAAGTATGATTTTTAGTTTTTTTTATTTGGGTGCTGTAAGAACCCCTTTTTCAATATGTTTTAAACAATGAGTGTTAGCCTGGAACTACTCACTTAGATCCTAGTGAAAGTCGAGATCTCATCTTCTCTAGAAGAGGAGATCTTGACAACAATTAAAGATTCAAACACTCCTCCAACAACAAATGAGGATTCAACATCTGAAGAACCCTACATATTTGATGAAGAACAATCATTCGAGCAGGAGATTGAGGAAGATGAAGAGGATTTACAACAAGATCTGAGCGAGGAAGAACGCACCTATGAGAGCATTATTGAGCAATGGTTCCAGGTAAGCACTCGATTAGATAAATTTCATTTTTATTTAGTTATATTTCTGTTACAACAACACAATTCGTTTATTCATGTAAATTTCTATCTTTCATTTGAAAAATTGCACATGAATATATTTTTGTTACTATTGCGTGCTTGGATCCATTGGAAGTTTGACTACATGTAACTAATCTTTAAGTTTCAATTAGCATAGAGTAGGTAGGCTAACGAATAAAACAACGTTTTTGCTCTAAGTTTTTTTAAATAAGTATGCTCTCCTCCACGCTTCGAGCGATCGCGAGGATAAAAAAATAGGGATGATTTGGATTTCAGTAATGAATTTTCTTGCAAACATGCTTAATAGTAAACACAATAAAACCAAAATTTTTCTATGCTGATACAACAAATATTTTTTTACATGCTGTTACAACATGCTGATACATCAAAATTTTTACATGCTGTTACATCATGCTGATACAACAAAATTTTTACATGCTGTTACAACGAAAATTTTACATGCTGTTACAACATGCTGGTACAATGACATTTTACATGTTGTAATAGTGATTGAATAAATTTGTAGATCTGTAACAATAAAACAACAGTGGCGTTAAGATAAAATAAAACTAAACGAAAAAAATATAATAATAAATGGTCATGAGTTTTTCTCCACTGAATTGTCGCAGCACGCTGAAACAATGGTTGAAACAATGCATCTTCTCGTTTTTAACTTCCGGTCTAGGTTCATCCATGGGTTTGAGTAGCAACAATATCATATCTCTCCCTCATTGTTAGCTGTATCTTTTGACATTGAATATAGTCGACAACATTACATCCTTACACGCTGCAACCTGTGAAAGTTAAAAATGTGGAAGAATCAACTAAAATTTCGAATCCCGATCATAGTCTTTGCAAATTATGGTTATTGTGAATCCCTACCATTTTTCTTGTATTTGCTAAGTCTAGTGGGAATAAAATCTTTAATTTTATTTTTTATTTTTTATATGGAAAGATCAGTCATTAAAAACTACAGAAAGATAGCCTTTATTGGCAGAATTAAGAGGAAGATTTTATGCAAAAATATTCACACGATAAGGACGATCTCAAATCAAATCATAACCATATCAAATCAGATTTTTTTTTTATGGTATCGATCCATTCAGAGATTTGATGATTGTTGCAAGATAGTTATGGACTCTTAGGAGATCAACATCATGGTTTTGACCTTGTCTCCTGGATGTTTTCGCATGTGGTTTGTGGAATGTGATCCCGAGTTTTCTGCCAATTACACTATCCTTCTATCCCACTTCTTCGATCTTGATTTGAACACCACCCTTTATTCTTTCCTCATAATCAAATCGTTGATGCAAACTGCCATATATGAGAAACCAGAACCACTCGATGACTAAAAGACTCCATGAATATTTGACTCTTTCGAGCGCTCTTAGTAGTCAAAGCAACTATCTCTCTTTTGTTGTCATCATACCCGATCTGTTATCATTTATCACAGAGACTATTATGCAATTATCAAGGAAACTAACCAAATCAACGATAAATTCTAGTTTTCTAAAGAATGAGAATTAGAGTACACGATAAAGCATAAGATGCATTTATTTCTCGATTCTCATTTAAGCATCATATCAAAAAAATTAGATGTTTTGTTTCGTTTGACCGGAAAATGTGCACCAAATCTTAATTGCACATCCTTACTTAAGTTTTGTTAAGTAAAATCTCAGGTGCAATCACGGATTTTATGCACGGAAATTTCCTGAGCATGCAATTCCATAAGTGATGTCTTCATGGTTAAATCGCAACTGAAGTCCACTATTCGCTTAAGCCTGATTCTCTTTGGATTTTTGTGCACTGTTGAAGCCAATCAAAGGCCGGTGGACAAGAACCCTAGGAATAGGAGACAAGTGTCATGCACTGATTTTTAAATCATTTTCATGATGAATTATCTGCAGTATTCTTGCAGACATGAAGGGCAATCGATTCATGTTTTTTTTTTTTGTTCAACTACAATTTTGACATTGTAAACTGCAAGAACAATCTTTCCATGGCACCGCCACTCGAATTACGGTATGTACAAACACGGTGAACAATTCCAGACCTGCACGTAAATGCTTAGATATCCATATGCATATGTATGGTCTCGATTCTGGGCAGGTATTATGGTTATGAAAATACGCCTTTCTATAAGGCTTTATGGCGGAAGTTCAGAGAATGTGTGTATGTAAAGGCTGAATCCCCCATAAATAGTGGGACCTTCTACATCCTGATCCGATTAGGACGCGTTCAGAAAGGACTACGTTGACATGAAGTTCTACTTAATAATCAACAAATTATTTTCATCAGGTGACTTATCGTGGGATTTTGGAGAGCAAGAACTCACCTTCAACATCTGGAATCAGAGAAACAAAGAGATGCATCCATCCAACATTGAAACTGTCATGATTGATGAAGACTGGACTGTATGCAAAGGCTGGATCGCATGAAAGTAGATGTTTCTGTTAGTTAACGTGATCTACTTCATCATTGTTTGGGTTGCGCGTACAGATGGCCAAGTAGTGATGAATTTGATGAACATATTTTTTAAAAATGTCATATTGAGTTGGACGTGAAGGAGCAAGGTGACATTTCTCATCACATGGAAGCTGCGTTTGAAGAGCTTATCAAGGAGGGAATGATTGAGAAAATGTATTCGTTCAAACTGCCAGTCATCTGCCCGAATATTGAAGCGTTGGAGAACATATTAAGGATGGCGAAATCGTTTGAGAATGTGGAGAGAGTCCAACTGTTCAGTGGGTTCACTTTTCTTGCATCCAATTCCAGAGGTGAGAAGAAAAACAATGAGAAGATGTTCGAACAGTTACAGGGAAGCGTTTGAAAATCTTCTGACAGCCCATTTATGTTCTGATGTCTTAACGAATGAATTCTTCTTGAATATTAAAGTGATGGCAACTGCCAAATGTCAGGATTACATGCACAATCGAACTGATCATCTTGGAGCCTTTCTTATTCTCAAACGACATAAAGCAATTTCTGATGTGAGATTATAGATACCAGGATTGGAT
>ML796539.1:158194-196529 GCA_009831015.1 Picea engelmannii
TACCAGAGTATTAAAGGCATTTAGATGTTCTGTCACAGAATATCCATCTTCCATCCTAAGATGATACAACTTCTTTTGAAGAAACAACTTGTTTACCAGGGACTTTGATTGATACAAATTCCCTAACTTATCCCATAGTTCCTTGGCTGTAGATTCTCCTGAGACATTCAACAACACCGAATCTGCCAGACAGAGTCGAATAGTACTCCTTGCTCTTCTGTCCAACTTGTCCCAATCTTCCTTCGACATACCAGTAGCTAGTGTACTAGTAGTTTGTGTACTGGTAGGTTGTGTACTAGTAACATGTGTGCTTGTAGACGGTGTACCAGTAGGCTGTGTACCAGGATCCACAACGATCCATTGTTCTTTGTCTATACGAAGGTCCTCCATCTTGAGCTTCCATAGCTCAAAGTTTTTACCGTTGAACTTCTCTATCTCGATTCTAGATGAGCTCACCATTCCTCTTTATTTACTCAAATCTCCACTGCCAAAGCTCCCACTAAACCCAGGTTTATCACAGACCCAAGATAAACTTGATCTATCAAGACCGAGCCAAACCCTCAGCAACAAAGGCGTCCCTCTGAAGCCAAAAATGAGCTCTGATACCACATGTAAGGTTTAAAACTGTGAAGTAAAGCAATGCATATAGATTCTTAAGCAATACAGAAATTAATCAATGGCTCGTACATAGAGTACACAGAGATTTTATACTGGAAACCCTCAACCAGGAAAACCTTTCTTATTTTCATTATATCGAATTTCACCATTCGCCATACAATATATACAATGTTTTTAGGTATTCCGTAGATACCAAAACCCTAATCCCTTAATCCAGGATTAATTTACAAATCCACTAAAAATAGCAAAATTCGCTAAAAAATAGCAAAATCCGCTAAAAATAGCAAACACGTAACCATGGGGGGGCATACCTGCCCCCCCCTAGGAAAGCACCCAACGCACATGATATATCTCTAGTTGAAGGGGTCGTCATATGCAGTTGTCGTATCTGACATGCCCACACACACACATGCAAAGAATATAACACATACCCAACAAATACCACAGTTCCATATTCTCTGCCTTCCACATTTCTCATGATTTAGCAGTACCAGTTCAAATTCCTTCACTTCCCATGATCCAATTACAACAACAGTAGTAGCAGCATTAGTAGTTCCATTTTCCTGATCTTGCAGCAGTGACACCTTCCATCTTCCATCAGTCACAGTCAGATATTCTTTGCTCCAACAGTTACAATAGTTGCAGCTACAGCGCCAGTCGCATTTTCTTGTTCCAACAGCCACAACAACTACATCTACTTTTGGGTAAGTGGAGGTCTGTTCTTTTCTAAGATTTAATCACACAATTCCTTATATGCCGACTTGAATATTTTGGAAAATTTCCTCGCCATGCTCTCTTTCCTTCCACAACCTACCCTAAGTTGCATGAGGATATGCAACCACTTCAGTTGGGGGGGGGGGACTATTTCACCACATATTCATTACCATTATTCCATTTTACCATCTCATCATTCCATTTATGATTCACTAACATTTCTTTTCCAACGACACTTTGTTGCATTTCGATTGATATACATATTGGCATGATTCATAAATATAAATAAAACGCTTTCTTATACTCAGTGATGCTCTCTTATGCACATTTATAGCTTATTATTTCCAGTGAGTACATGGATAAATTATTGCAGCAAGAAAATCAATAAGTGAAATGAATGTTGATAACACAAGAACCAACATATTTTGTATTCATGGTTGTCACACAAGAACCAACCATAAGAAAATTTCACATGCTGTTACACATATTTCACATGCTGTTACTCTTGTATCTCAAACCCTGGAAACATTCATTGTTAAAAGGACATCATCAATCAAAGCCATAGTTTAAATGACAAAAGTTCTTAAGAAGATCCATGCATGTTTGCATGAGGACATGCAACAAGTTGAGTTGGGGGGTATGTTGGGCCTCAGAAATGTCCTATTTTAATCCACCTTTCCCTTGATTATTCCTTACATTTCATCGTCCCATTAACCTTTTATCATACCATTTCCATACATACATTTGGGTTTCACCTTATTATTTACCACTTTATTCATTTCAGTATTATAAGTGAATGTATGATTAAATATTAGAAAAATGACATATTTTCATTATATATCAAGGTTGGATGAGTTTGATGATGTGTGCAGGCATATTTGAAGATTGCAACAAAGTCAAAATACACCACCTATCCTCAAATTCGAATTACATCTTCAAACTTGAAGATTTGAAAGAGAGAAGATCATGGAAGATTTGGTTGGCATATCTTACATGAGAGATGTATGGAGGATTTGAAGGGATCATATCTTGTCATAATGGGAAAGTAGTTGAGAGCGGTTGAGAGAATAGTGGATCTGTAATTATGACACTCATGTATACAAGAGAGTGTTCTCTCTTCATGAGGATGATCATATCATTCATAATAGAATCATGTTATTCATAATTGGAGGATGTTAGTCAGAGGAATCTAATTCATAATTTAGTCTTGTAATTAGGAGAACACGATTCTTAGCTTTGTTATTATTTCATGCTTTGTCATTTGACTCTTGTAATATAATTTGAGATTGATATATTGTGTGAGCTCACATATGTCATTTGTTGTTCAACTCTTCACATGTTGTATTGTTTTTGCCTTATGCAATTTCCTGCTTTCCTAGTTAGTCTTTCGATGCTTTCCTAGATTAGTTTCATTTCAACAATTTAGATTAGATTACTTCTACTTCATTCCTGCATATATAGTGCGTGTGCTTCGTAATCCTACGAACCTCGAATTGACAAATTAAATAGTTGGGCAAGTACTACAACGAAATTAAACGGAAATATTTCCACCTAATAGTACGGATGCCACATCACCTGTCATGTGGCTATACAGATTCCACATAGATGTATATATTTCCACATGGCACTTTCCCATTGGTCCATGTGTCGACCTAAAAATGTCGAATTTGAGTGACACATGGCAGCCTCTGGTGCTACCACATCATCATGTTGATGTCATGCTAACGTCATCATGACACGTGTTGATCTCTGAGTGTGCCACATATCCTGTACTAATATTGACATCATATGTACCGATGTTGATGTCAGTAGTACAGATGCTGACTCATCCTTGTTGACTGGGCTAGGTTGACCAAAACTTTGACCGTGAATATCTTTCGATCCGTAACTCCGTTTGATGAACTGTTTACGTTGTCGGAAAGCTTGCGACCTTCTCTTCACGATGATGCTAATTTTGCTGAGTTTTGAGGACTTTTTTTTTTCCCTTTCTCTATCTGCTGAGGCCATTCTGAGCTTCTTGAGGTACTTTCGAGGAATCTAAGTCATTCCTAGGCCTCTCTGGATCCTTTCAGATCATGCCTTCCCACTGAGATCTTTTGGACCACCAAAAGACTTTATCAATCAATGGGTAAGTGAGGGAAGATTTCCCTCATTTTGTCTTTCTCAATCCACTTTACCTTGCTTGGATGTGTTCCCTTTAATCCCACTCGAATATAATCGACATCACCCCTGTGTGAAGTCCTTGTTCTCATGTCTAGGATGATATCTTCCTTCAACTTTTCCAAGTACTCAGGAAAAAAATAATCAACTGAAGGTATTGAAACTTCCTCACCCTGATCCATGATCATGGGAGGATAAAAAAGTTTCAAGTTTTCCACATTTACAACTGAGTAAATTTTCATATAAGGTGGAATATCTAACCGAAAAGAATTGGTGCCACTTTTCTCCAATATGGTGAATGGTCCATATCAGATATGCTGGAGTTTCTTGCGTTCACCCTTCAACTACTCCTTGCTAATGTGAAGCCATACTTGGTCTCCGACCTAGAATTGATGATCACCCTGTGATTGTCATGTCAAGCCTTATATTGTGCTTGAATTTTCTCCAACTGCTCCCTCACTGCTTGGTGCACTTGTTGGATCCTTTGAATGAACTTGTGGGCCCTGTCTTCTTTTCTTTCTTCTTTTCAATCGAAATATTTCCCATACATCAAGTCCAAAGGGACCTTAGGAAAGTATCCAAGCATGTCTCAAACGAAGAACATTGAGTGGAGGAATGTAAGGCTCAATTGTAAGCATGCTTAATATAGGCTATCTAGTCATCCCACAACTTGGGATGCTTGCTGCGGTAGCATCGAAGCAGCTGTACCACTGTTCGGTTAACAACCTCTGTCTGACTGTCATTTTGTGGATGAAAATTCGTACTCCTCTTCAACTTGGTGTCCATCACTCTCCACAAACTTGTCCAAAACTGTCTAAGGAATTGAGTATCTCGATCCGAGATAATGGATGTGGGCAACCCAAAGTGGACCTAAACATACTGAAAGAAGAGATTAACAATATGCTCAGTAGTGACTTGATTTTTTCATGGAATCAAGATACACATCTTTCTAAACCTATCCACTACTACATACAATTATTCATGACCCCTTTTCGACATTGGTAAACCCCCTACAAATTCCATGGAAATACTTTCCCATGGATGAGATAGAACAAGAAGTGGTGAGTACACCCCCAATTTTCTATTAGTGGGATTACAAGTAGAGCACATCACACACCTCTTTACATACTTGGTTACAATTGATTTCATCTGAGGCCAATGACAAAACCTTTGCAGATGAGGCATGTTTTTTCCTACCCCAAAATGCCCAGACACAAGAGAAGTGTGAGCTTCTCGTATTACATGGACTTGTTCACTTCTAGGAATACATAGCTTTCCAAGATGGTAGAGTAAGTTCTACTGCAAACAATACTTCTCCACCTGTGTACCATGGGTTAGCTTCTCAAATACATCTTTAAAATCTTCATCACTAACATATTGTTCAACATAGCTATCATGAGATAACGAATCATTCTTCAAAACAATTGAATCAACAATAGGAGGTCTAGAAATCATATCAACTACTTTGTTACTTGTATCCTTTTTATACTTGATTACCAAATGGAATTGTTGAATAAAACCCATCCATTTGTAATGTCGAGATTGCTGCAACTTGGTTTCTGCTTGGAGATACTGTAAGGGTTGGTGATATGTATGTATGATTGTTTCCTTCCCTAACAAGTAATGATTCCATTTTTTCACTCTTTGAACTAATGCATACAACTCTTTATCATATGTAGGATAGTTAACAACAACTTGGTTAAAATTTTCAGAGTGGTAACAAATAGGCTTATGATACTGCATCAATACTTCACCCATGGCATAACTACTGACATCCATCTCGATCTCAAATGGTTGCTGAAGATTCTGCAATGCTAATACTGGTGCTGTACTGATATTTTCCTTCAAGGTGTCGAAGGCCTTTTGTTGCTTTCCACCCCACTGAAAAGTTTTCTTCACATTGGTCAAGGCATGCAAAAGAGCTGCAATAAATGAGAAGTTTGCAATGAATCTCCTCTAGTACTGAACTACTTCCAAGAAGCTTCGTACTTCAGTTACATTTGTGGGCTCAGTCCAATTTACAATTACAACAATTTGGAAGGATCAATTTTCAATTGTCCTCCTCCTACAATATGACCTAAGTACACTAATGGAGTCTTGCCAAACTCACATTTGGACAATTTTACATTCAAATTTTCCCTTCACAAAGTATCCGATACTTGGTTTACATGCCGTACATGTTCATCCAAGTCCCACTAAATATAAGAATGTCATCTAAATACACAATTAAGTCATATAAGAATGGCCTGAATACATCATTCATTACACGCATGAAGGCTTCTCGAGCATTACAAATCCCAAACGACATAACTAACCACTCAAATAGACCTTGTTTGGTTTTAAAGGCAGTTTTCCATGCATCGTGTTCTCCAACCCTGATATGATGGTAACCACTACGCAAATCCAACTTAGTGAAATAAACAACATTCTTTAATTGATAAAGTAAATCATCTATACGAGGAAGAGGATACCAATTTTTCACCGTGATTTTTTTTAAGGCTCGATAATCGACACACATTCACCATGTGACATCCTTCTTTGGAACCATCACAATCAGAGAACCGCAAGGAGATGAACTAGGTCTGATGACCCTCGGTCCAACAAGTCCTGTACCCATTTCTTGATTTATGCCATCTCTACAATCGACATTCTGTACATGCCCACATTAGGAAGGAGAGAATCCATTTGAAGATGTATTTCATGTTGGATTTCCCTCTTAGGAGGTAACCCATATGGTTCCTAGAAGACCTCATCATAATTAGAAACAATATCAATTAATTATTTCTTATGGGAAGGATCACATCCTTGGAAGGCGTCGGATATTCCAACATCCTTTTCTCTTACAACCATGAGTACATATCTCTTATTAGTGTTTATGAGTCTTTTCATCTATCCTGCACTAACAAGTGTTGTGTTAACCTTCATTCTGTGGGCTCTAACAATGTATTCCGCTTCTCCTTTAGTAAGGTGATATTTGTTCTAATGACGAAAGAAGACTGCTTTTCTATCATAAATATATGGACTCCCTAACACTATGCCACATGTATAAAGTGAAACAACATCCAAATTAACTTCATCAACCATTTTTGAAGCAATAGAAAATCTAACCCTACATTACCTGGTGACATTAAGTTTTTCTTTTTCACATACCCAACCAAGAGGATAAGGCTTTGGATGTGGTTTTGTTTCAAGACCCCTTTTTTGAAAAGTGTCTTAGATATTAAGTTAACTTGGGAACCTGGATCAAATAAAGTATCAATCTTAGTATGCTTAGATACAATCCTTATGTGAAATAATTCATTCCTCTTTATTTCATCATCATGAGATTCATTAGTGGAACTTGAAATAGCATGAAGAAAATATTTACCTTGTACTCCAACCGCTGTGATCTTTTCCTCATCTCCTGAATCAGAACCAAGATCTTGTTGCACTGTAGCAACGGTCTTTGTCTTCCCCTTTCCACAAAACTGCTTTGGTCTCTTCTGTGTATGCAATTCCCAACAATGCTCATCGTCATGTCCATCCTTCTTGCAATGAGTGCAATATGGATTTCCTTCTCCCTTCTTTGTAGTGGTGGTCTTTTTGTCCTTTCTTTTGAACTTTCCTTTAAACTGATTATGTGGGAACTTGGAAGGATTCTTTGTGGGATATTCTTGAACATTCTTTCCTATGTTTTCAAGGTGAGTGGCTTGCACACAAACTTCGTCAAGACTGGTGGGGTTAAACAATAGTAAAGTATGACGAATATAACTGTGAAGTGTGCCAACATACTTCATCAAAGTTTCATAAGAATCTAAAGGAATGTTTAGTGCAAGTGGTTTCTTCCTAAATTCTTCTATGAAACTTTGTACTGTTTGACCTTTACTTTGTCTTAAAATTTTCTATTCCATCATTTCTTTATGTAAATAACCCAATGGATAAAATTGCTTTCTTATTGCTGATTTGAATTTCAATCATGAGGAAAGAATAAAAAAATGTCCTAAAGCTTGCTCTCCCACCATACGAGAGCACTGCCTTCCAACCGAAGAGAGGCTAATTGCACTTTTACTTCCTCTTCATCAATCTGTTGTACACGACAATATACTTCAAACTGTCGGATCCAATTATCTAGCTTTTCAGGATTAACATCTCCATTAAACATAGGTAAAGAAAATTTTACATCAAGCTTGAATAATGGCTTCTTAAAAGAAGCTTTATGATTAGCATTAGAATGATGATAATGATGAGAATGATCAGAGGAATAAGAGCTAGAACTCGATGGTGAAGATGGAGGCTTAGGAGGATCTCCTCTAGACCCTTGGTTCACTAAAGCATTTTCATTTGCTTGTGCTTCCTTTTTCTTCCCTTTATTTTTCATCCTCTTCTCTTAGTCTCCATACATTCACTCGACCATTTCTGACATGCGATAGAAGACCATATGGAAGTTTTTCTCTTGTTCATCATACTTGTCCTCTTCATCCATTTTCTTCCTTCGAGATGCACGGACAATCTCTGGGTTGAAAGTATTAAGTGTTCCTTCACCCTGTTTATGCTTGGCCCTAATAAGCATTCACACTCAACAATTCAAGTCAAAGATGACTGCTATGATACCAACATGATCCATGATATTTTCATTGATGTGACTTATTAAAGAATTGTATTAAATGAGCATAAATAAAGTGCACCATAAAGAAGGAAAGCTCAATAAGAAAGATACATAAGAATCAATCTTAACACAAAAAACTTGATAACGGAGTTTGTCCCTGGTGGACTATGTCTCCGGGTCCTACTCTCAAATGGGTAGGCCTTTTTATTAACTCAGCAAAAGAATTTGGAAAAATACATAAGTATACCTCATTCTGGAATTAAACTGAGAATATTTTCTCAGATTAGAAAAAAAAACAACACCATTGAATTCGTGGTGTCGAATTACCCAAAAATGACTGTCTCCATGCCTCAATCTGAGTCTGGCACTCCCAGGCCCATGAGAAATTTTGTCTCAGTTTTCGTGCCTGCAACCTGCAGTCAATTCTTTAAAAATGCATTGAATTCCATGCCCAGTCATACCATCGTGTGCCCTCCTTCCTATGCATTAGAAAAAATGTATTTTTTAAATGAAAAACCTGGGTGGATTATACAACAAGGCTGTTTGGCCCAACGATTGGTGGATGCTATATTAGCACTGTGGTTGGAGAGGTCCTGAGGTCAAACCCGCGGGCCTCCCCCTTTTGGATATTAGTTATAACCAAAAATCATAGTGGCACTAACCACCATGACCACTGCCAAAATTGGAGGATACGCCAGGATGTTGGGCCGAATGTGGTGGAAGCCTGCCATTAATTTTGGTGAAGCCGGATATAGCGGGATCGACCACGAGATTTGGTGGAACCTTCACCAGATTTGGTGGACTGGCCCTTTTTTTTAAATTTACATTTTTGGTTATTGGCCCTCATTGGGAATTTTCCCGCTGCCATGTGGCAGCCCATGACTAGGCCATGTGGCAGTCAACCATTGGTCCACATCAACCATCTGCATGGTCATCCTGCCACGTCACCTGCCTGCATGGTCAACTTTCCATTGTACTGTACAGACTGCCTCGTCACCTACCACGTCTAACACATATTCCACGTCACCTACCATTTGGTTATATGGATGCCACATGGATGTACGAACTACCACATGGCACTTTCTCATTGGTCCGTGTGTCGACCTAAAAATGTCGAATTTGAGTGACACATGGAAGCCTCTGGTGCTGCCATGTCATCATGCTGACATCATCATGACATGTGTCAATCTCTGATTGTTCCATGTACCCTATATGGATCCTGACATCATTCATACTAATGCTAACTCATCCCTGCTAGTTGGGCTAGGTTGACCAAAAATTTGACCGTGAATATATTTCGATCCATAACTCTGTTTGACGAATCGTTTACGCTGTTGGAAAGATTGCGACACGCTCTCTGGGATGATGCCAATTTTGATGAGTTTTGAGGAATATGAATTTTCTTCCCTTTCTCCATCTGCTAAGGCCATTCTGAGCTTCCTAAGGTACTTCTGAGGACTCTGAGTCATTCCTAGGCCTCTCTGGATCCTTTCTGATCAATTAAAATATCCTTCTTGTCCATATTCCTTAATCAACTTCAGGTCCCATAACCACACCTATGGGGCTACATGTAGACTTCATCAAATGTACTCAACTAACTCATCATCAATCTCGATCATACATAGTCAATAAATTGTCCACTGGACCTCTCCAAGGGTTGACATCAATCTCTTAGGGTTGACATCAATCTCCAAGACCACTCTAAGGTTTGACATCAATAACAACCAACTGTCCCAACTAATTTTCCAACACCTATGGATTCTTTAACGGTTAAATGTCTAAGTTCTTCCAAATCCTCAGGGTCCTCAGGATCCTTGTCAACCTTGCCAAAAGCCATGGGTATTCTCACAAGAGATGCGTGAAATCTATACTCAAGCAAATTTTCATGCTTAGAATAAACTGTAAGTGGATGTTTAGGCTTAAATTCACTACTAAACAACATTTTCTTGATTTGTTGCAGCACTAATTTGATTTCAGAAGTCTTACCAGTAAATGAGAAGTCATGGAAGAACTGGATAGAGAGTATCTTCCAACATGTTATTTTTCTTCTTGTCTCCTTATGCACATACCAGGCTTTTGGAATGGTTCCTAGATAATGGAAGAATTGATGTGGCCACAGATAAGAGGGAAGTTGCACATCTTTACATACTTTTAAACAATGTTCAATGTGCTCAGTTGGGTCAGAGAGGTCGTCATATATCTCCAAGGATAGTAGCTTATTGTTCTTCTTCCGATCTTTACCCAACTGGTCTACTTGCGTTAGTGGAAGAAAATGATGTTGTGTAGAAAGATTGAATTCATCCCAATAAGACATAGTTCTTTTATGAATAACTCACCACATGGTTGGAGAGGACTTCAAAACTAGGTCAAGTGTTGAGATTCATTGGTCTAATGCAACCTTACCCTCCATATCAATGAAAAAACTATGTAGATCCAACGTACCATCATAAGTTGGATAGTGTTGATGGCCAAAACTAACCATGTTCAACATTGGGGAGATCACCTGACCAGGGTCCCAATTAAACCATTATCCATTTGGGATGGTGATTTCGACTGGGTTTATGGGTCCAGTTACCCTTATCTAAAACTAGTCTAATATGATGTTAATCTAATCTAGACTGATATATATATATATATATATATATATATATATATATATATGTACAAAGATATATACATGACCTTCTATCTGTTAATGTAGTTTGTTACTTTCTTTTATCATAGACATAAGGGAAGGAATTTCCCTCTCGCAGATGCTTGAAGAAGGCAATCCTCTGCTGAAACAAGGGCTCAACAAAGCCACGTTGGGGTTTGCTCCTTAGTAAGGAGACTTAAAGAATGAAAATCATTTATCCTAAATGCAAATGCAGATTAATCCTAAGATGCAAGTGAACAAAAAGAAAACATATCTTGATTAATAAAAGGATAGCCTTACTCCTACTCAAGAGAAAAATATTTAATAAGAAGGGGAAAAGACTGTGATTGAACCTAAGGTTAAGTTTTACTTGTAAAATCTCAAAAGAGTTTGACAACTTACAAGTTGTTGAAACATATATTCAATGAAACAATCTTAATAAATAGTTATTAAAATAATTTATTGCATATACCCAAATCCAATCATGTGAATGATGTTGGGCCCTTCATTTTGATAAAAGAATTTACGAAAGTTATCAAGGAGACATCCCATCAAGTGAAGAAGGCCAAAAAAGGAAACACACAATAGAAATACGTTGGACTAGAACACATTATGAAGCCAACACATAATTAGTTTTGAGACCATACAGTTACAAAAAAATCAAGAAGAGAAGAGGCCCTACGGGTTCTCAAGGTGGAAAATGAACCAATTGTATGGATTCTATTTGGGATGGTACTGTATTGTAATAGGTGGGTGTGTGAAAGATAGGAGAGAGGAACAAGAGGAAAGAACTAGATCTGTACTCCAGATCTAGAATGTAATTAGTAAGGGAATAAGTTAGACCGATTACTATCAGCTGTAGTATTGTAGTGAGATATACCTACTGAACTTTCTATGCTGAGTAGGGTAGATGATTAATGTAAAGATATGAATTCTTATTGTCCAAGACTTTTGATATAATAGAAAGAGAATGGAGATCAAATTTTGAAAATGCAACTGGTTTATATTACTTTCTATATCTTTGAACTATCATTATGTTCTTGTCTGTTATGAATTACATATCTTTATCACTTCTGGATGTTCTGTATAGTCATGTTCTCATATATCAGTGTATAATATGTTAAGGATTTGAATCGAGTAATCTACCTTGTGTTAGAATGGTAACAATATACATGGGTTATAGATCTCTATAACATTCTTCTTACCCTTCCCTTAGTTCTTTTGTCTTAGTTGCGCTTCAGATGATACTTCTTTCCTTTCGAAAAGATGAAAATGCCAATGCACTAGACTACATCACTACCCTTTTGTTGGTAACCTGAAGAGGACCCTGGTCTAACAACTTTGCGCCAACAAAATGGTTTCGCCGCTGAGACCCTAATTTTACAAGGGAACCTGTAGGGAGAATTCTTCCACGGATCCACAAGTATGACATTCAACAGGTGAGAATGTAAGTGTGATGCATTTATACTGAAGGAAGCAGAGTTATAGAATTTGAAATGGGACGCCGCCAAGGATTTTGTCTTCTACTTCAAAAGATCAAGCGACTAGTATGATATTTTCTGGGTAGAATTCCCATAAAATTTGTTCTAGTGGGTAGATCATCTACAAGAAGCACCAAAATTCAAAGAATGGGTTAAAGAAATTGGTTCTTGGGATATAGAGAAGCTAGCAGAGCTTCACCGACTGGATCACCAGATCACTCGACTGATGGATTTATGGGTTGACACGTCTTTGGAAGGCTATATCATTGGGTTTGTAGCAGAGAACCACCAGTGTTTTTCATGATCCGAAGAAATATTTAAGAAAGGGGAACGTGGAATATTGTTGAGGGAAATTCCCCTTTGTATCAAGGTATTTTTGGTGGAGGAGGGGATGCTATTTTTTCCCTCCCATGAGATGGAAACCTAAACCCATGCGCTCGGGATGGGGAAATTTTGGGGTAGGTTCATGACCTAAGAAGGGGAACAGGTTCTTTGATAGATGGGGGAAGAGAAAAAAACAAGAATTGAGTGCGCCCTCAGGAGAGCTACCATATTTGATAAATGGTGGTGAGGAAAGGTAAATAGATCATTGAAGCAGTCCAAAGTGCCGTGGAAAGAAATCAGATCCGGAGGAACAGATGAAAGAAAGTCATAGGAGTTACGGAAGTTGCGAAGACAAGAAATACTAGCCAATCTACGATTGCAAGAAAGAGAATCGTAGAAAGAAATAATTAAGGAAGCTGTCAAAGAAAGATAGGATGAGGGATGTCTAGATCTTGCAGAAGATAGAGAATATTTGATCCCTATCCTAGGAGGAGTTGACCATGAGGCAGAGCAGGTTGCTATGGTACAAGAAAATGAGACCCCCCAGATCCAAGAAACCCACCCAGAAGTTAGTGGAACCAGCCCCAAGTCGCCCATCCCCCAGGTGCCTTTAATAACCTTAGTAATATGAGTACCTCATACTCATGAAAATCCTATTTTGTTGAATTCAGTTGGTTCAGCAAGACCCACAATCGTAAATAGTGGGAGGATAGTAGGGTTTCCTGGTAAATTGCAACCATGGCCATTAGGATATATTTTGATAGGAACAATAACACTGACAATGGAAAGAAACATAGGAGTATCGATTGCTCGATACCCATAATTCTAAGGTAAAGGGGATGAGGATGTAGAACATCATTGGTTTCTATGTGAGGATATCTGGAGGTCCAGAGGGACCTTGGATGTGAAAAAGTTAGTAGAATTCCATACTACCTTGAGGGGTCATGCCCTCAAATGGTACATGAAGTCTATTGAGCCTGGGGTACAAGGACATGCCTTTACCCTTGACCCGGTGTGTCATAAATTCATTTTCAAATTCAAGCTACCTCAGTTACAATAACAAGCTCTTGTGAGATTCAACAAAGAGAGGGGGAGTCCACATGGGAATACCGTCAGAAGTTTAAGGACACTATTGGGATATTGGCACACCCAATTCATGAAGACTGTCAAAAGGAATGGTACATACAAGGGTTTCTATTTTTGAAACAAATCCCCTTGAAGAAACAGAGAATAGCCACACTGGCAAAGGTTTTGTAACTATCAATGGAGATTGAAGCCATGGAAGGATACCAAGGGAGACTGAGGATAAATAGACCTCTGGTAGATTCACACATGTCGAATCTCCAAGGATAGATATCTGTGCTCATAGAGAAGATCCATGAATGAAATCTACTCAAGCCAACGTGACCTCAAGTTTGGTGTACATGATGCTACACAGAGGGGCAAGTGGCAAATGAGTGTCCGCGGATAAGGGGAATGGGAAACCCTCCTATGGGACCACCGGGAGTAGTTGTGTAGGTATCAAAAACTCTTCCATGTCATGCACTAGTTCAATAAAATGCTTTCCCAAGCGCCTAACCCACTCAGATATCTGGATACTGTGAAATCTGTCAGACTGAGGGGCACAGACCAAGAAATTTCTGCACCAAGAAGTACTCACCTGCACCAAATACAATGCATTGTGAATTCTTTGGGTCCATGACGCATGCTACAAACTAATGTAGGGAATTATATGAACTTTCTGACAGACTGGACCAGATTACATTCAGGATAAACGAAACACCCCAAGGGCTGGGAAGAGGTAGGGGAAGTGGCCGTGTGGGAGGATTTAAAGGAGGAAGGAATGGAGGACGAGGACTGGGTCGATGTGACAGTTTTGATGAACAAGGACATATGGTTAGAGACTGTCTTCATCTGAAATGACCATGGTGTTCACACTGCAGAGCTAAATTCCACGCAACTGAAGAGTACCCAGATCTGATCACAAAGTGGGAGGATCAGTCTTGTCAAAGAGGAGTTAAATTCATAGGCTCAGAACTCAAGAGAGAATTCGAAGAGAGGTTACCTAAAGTCGACATCATAACTCACAGTGGAGAAAAAACTGTGGAAGATGCCGACAGTCAACCCAATATCCAGAAATCAGCCCCCAAGGCTAACATGTATGATCCTTTGAAACAAAAACTATTTTTCAAAGATGCAGTGGAAATATTTAAAGGAGAATTTGCTCCAAAAATAAGAGAAAATAATCCTAAATTCACCCTTCAACCCAAGACCGCTCAAGCTCCTACCTCACATCCTACACCCCGAAACCCTGTAAATTCAAGAAGACCCCATGACTAGTCCAAAATATAATCAACCTTTGGTTTCAATTATTCTCTAATATGCTAGGAGATGATCAAATTTTTGAGAAGTTTCGTAACACCTTGTACCTAATCTTGGGGGATGAGGGAACCCCAGAGACCAATATAACCACCAACCTCCCTAAGAAGAACACACACAGAGTACAAATAAGGAAGGTGCGAACTGGAAAATTATTTAGGTTGGAAGCCCAGTTAGACGAATTTGAAATTAAAGATGTCATGCTAGACTTGGGCTCATATGTCAACATCTTACCCAAAAAGACTTGGGAGGCTCTAGGGAAACCTCAATTAATCTATTCCTCCATCCAACTGAGAATGGAAAATCAATACTGCATTTTTCTAGTGGGAAGGATGGAAGATATGGAAGTAGATATTGCAAGACTTAAAACGATAGCTAATTTTGAAGTGATTGAAATCATGGGAGATGAATACCCCTACCCTACCCTATCAGGAATTGATTGGGATAATGACAATTATGTTGTCATTGACTTAAAGAGGGACACTATGACGTTTGAAGTAGATGGAGTAAAAATAGTCCAACCCTTAGATCCATACATGGCACCTAGATATATTGAGCCAGTGGATAATAACATGGAATCAAAAGTTCTCGACCAGTTATACACCATAAAAATAGGGATGAGACCAGATTACATCAACCCCACTGCAGATGGATCTGTAAGTTGGAGGAGTATACAGTCAGTTGAGGAGGAGTCATAACTAGCTTTTGATAGTTGACAACAGGGTCCATACAAAATATTTTCAAGTCGTTGCGCAACTATTAGGGAAACGAGATGGATTGGAACCGAGATGAGGGATCACCCAACATATGACGATACTTCATTATTGAATAAATTTCTCACTGTTATAAACAAAAAATTCACACTAGAGAAAAGGCTCTTAGTTTTGGACATAACTTTGAAGGATACCCCAACCAGGTGGTGGGTCACTCACAGAGCTTCACTTCTAGATTGGGAGGATGCAAAGTGAGTTATTTGATATAGATTTCTCAGAGGCGATCAAGTAACAACATAGTTGAACATGGATTTTTGTGAAGCGCAACTGTTCGATGGGTAGTCTGACCCCACAATGCATGTTGTGTTGGGTATGTGTTATATTCTTTGCACGACTAGCTCTAGTGTCACATTTTTTTGCCTCGTTTTTCATGTTTCCTTTTGCCTTAGGAAACATGTCACATTTTTTTGCCTCATTTTTCATGTTGCCTCGATTTTCGTGTCCATTGTTGGGTGTTTTTTCGGCACGTGTTTTTTTTGACGATGGTTTTCTATTTTTGGTTAAGGAATTAGGGTTGTTGACTAATCCAGGTCATTGGGTTAGGGTTTTGGATGCTGCTAGCTCCTATATGTATATTGTATTGTAAACAATGTATCACTATGAATGAATATAGAATATGTTGGTTTTTCCAGTTTGGGTTTCCAAGGGAAAAATCTCTGTGTAATGTGTGTATATTCCATTGTATCTTTTTTGTTCTTTTACTGAAAATATGTTTGTAGTAAATAATTGTACAAGGTTAAAATCTACATGTTGAGCATTGCATCAAGAAATGGCAAGTTGCACAAGTACCATATCATTTATGGGTTCACTTATTTTTCCATTCATTAAGTGCGATTCCAAAAACCTAGTACATCCATGAAGAGAACAAAAGACAAACAAACCCATGGAAGGCACTAGAAGACCAATTTTGCAGAGACTTTTCTTTTACGGATAAGACTCCTGAGCTTCACCTAGTCCTTCAAAGAATTCATAATACTTTATTTACGGATGATTGTGAATCCACATCAAACCCAATAGTATGTTATGATCATGCCCATTTTCTTCAGTCCCACCGAGACCACAACCCTGTCGGAATACCAGTAGCCTGCTGCAAAGTTGATAAAGACCCGGAAGAACGTAATGAAGTAGAAGAACTTAGGAACCTCAATATTAAAGAAACTGTGGGAACTAGGGAAATCCATGATACTACACTTAGTCATACAAGTAGCACCTATACCCATCCTCTAAAGTTGCATAAAGTAAACATAGGGAGTGAAGAGCATCCTAAGATAAATTCTATAGGGGATTACTGGGATGAACAAACAATGAATGAAATTCAGAGTCTATTGTAGGAATACGAAGACCTATTCCCAATTTTTTTTTCAAAAATGAAAGGCATAAAAGGAACCATGGGAGAGATGAAGATCAAGATAAAACCTGACTTGAAACCCATAAAGCACAAACCATATCGTCTCAATCCCAAGGTAAAATAAAAGGTCAAAAGATAAATAGACAAAATTCTTATGGCATGACTAATCTTTCTTGTCAAAGAAGAAGAATGGGTTAGCCCTATAGTAATACATAGAAAAAAGGGTACCGAGGAAATTTGAGTCTGTGTTGACTATAGGAGTTTGAATGTCGCATGTGTACATGATCCATTTCCTACACCTTTCAGTGATGAGGTATTATATTAGGTTGTGGGGAAAGAAGCACATTCATTTACAGACGGATTCTCAAGGTATCACCAGGTCAGAATTTCAGAGGACGACAAGAAGAAGACCACTTTTATAACTGAGTGGGGGTCATTCACATATAATGTAATTCCTTTTGGCCTAAAGAATGCCCCTGTAGTCTTCTCCAAGATTGTTATTGCATCATTTCATGATTTCATACACAAGTTCCTAGAAGTCTACATGGATTATTGGCCGTTATACAGTTTGTTGAAGGAGCATGTAGGGCTACTCTGGTTGATGTTTGATAGATGTCGGGAGTTACAGATAGATCTAAACCCAAGGACATGTATTTTCTATGTACCACACTGCAACCTGCTAGGCCACATTGTTTGCCGGGAAGGAGTCCTGGTAGACCCATCTAAAGTCGCAATTACCCTGAACATGTTGCCACCTACAAGTGAGAAAAAATTGTGCAGGATGCTTGGTGATACAGGATACTACCGTAGGTTCATCAGAAGATATGCCAATATTACAATACCATTGGAGAAATTACTGAAGAAGTCCAAAGCATTTTGATGAACGATTGAGTGTGACAAGGCATTTGATACACTCAAGGAAAAGCTCAGTACTGCACTAATCCTTATATACCCCAATTGGGAAATTGAACTCCATGTACACGTGGATGCATCGAGTGTTGTGCTAGGAGCCATCTTAGCACAACCAAGGGAAGGGAATATTGATCACCCTATATACGTTTCCAGCATAAAGTTGTTTCAAGCTGAACACAACTACACAACAAACGAAAGGAAAGGTTTGGCTATGATTTATGAGTTGCAAACATTTCGACACTATTTACTAGGTTCTCATTTTAATTTTTTCACTGAACATTCTGTGTTGAAATACCTTGTAAATAAGCTTGTTCTTGAAGGAAGGATTTGCAGGTGGTTCTTACTCTTTCAAGATTTTTCCTTTGAGGTAACTGTCAAACCTGGAAGATGTAACTTAGGACACGATCACCTGTCAAGAATGGAATCAGGGGAAAGTGGAGGAGTAGAGGACGACCAACTCCCTGATGCAGACCTGTTCCGGATTGAAGCCATTCTAAAATATCTCGAAGATATTTCTTCTTTCCTCAGTTTAGGTACTTTCCCAGAGAATTATTCTGCAACCCAGAAGAGGCACCTGGTAGTCCGCACAATAGATTACTAGCTTATTGCATGCCAACTCTATAATAGGGGACTTTCTAGCATTCTCAGACAGTGTGTCCTAAACCATGAAAGGCAAGATATCTTATGGGAATGCCACAATGGAGTTGTGGGAGGGAACATTGGAGGGAAAGATACAACACAGAAGGTTCTCCAAGCCGGATTATGGTGGTCAACGTTATTCAAAGATGATAAAGTATATGCTAGGTTTTGTGATGTTTTTCAACGAGTAGGGAAGCCATCAAACAGAGACGAATTATCTCTTCATCCGATTAGGGAACTACAAGACTTTGAGAAATGGGATGTTCACTTTATTGGACCAATTAACTCACCCGCAAGATTCAAAGGCCAGATATATCATTACCACAACATGCTATATTACACAGTGGGATGAAGCAGAAGCATTCCAGGATTGTTCAACAGATACAACGACTAGATTTATATTTGAAAATATTATTGCTTGGTTTGGATGTCCTAGGAGCCCGACTAGTGATCAAGAGAGCCATTTCATTAGCAGCACAATTGCAACATTGACGACACAATTTCTTATTCAGCACCATAAGAGCAGTCCTTATCATCCACAACCTAATGAAACAACAAAGACATTCAACAAGATTTTGGAGAGAGGGATAACGAAGGTGTGTTACAAAAACATGGAGGACTGGGATGACAAAGTTCCAACAATTGTATGGGCTTATAGGACTACCAAAAATAAGTTGCACAAGTACACCCCGTTTCAGTTGGTTTATAAGAAGGAAGCTGTGGTGCCTGCAGATACTGTCGATAAGCTGGCCATGATTCTCAACTGTTAAAATGGTAATACCCTCATGCTGACCATGTGTTGAGTAAGAGACCCATTAAAGTCAGTGTCTGGCTAGAATATCTGACCCCTTTATCAGTCCCATCGCACATCCACACCATAGATTGCATTGTTGGCCTAATTACTCATTCATTGATGATTCATTAATGGTCTATCCCGTTACCTTATCTATAATACTCCATAATCTTGTTCAGAACGACATTCTATTCACCTAATTGTCTTCATATGTTAAGTCTCTACATCCTAGTGCATTCTGAGAAGTTGATCGCCACCTAGTTCCCGAGCCAATGTCGCTACTAGAATTGCAGCGTTAACATGCCAAGAATATCAGGAGGATGAGGCTCTGTATAGAAAGAAGAAGTTCCAGATGAGCCCTATGATCCCAGGATTGAGGTCCTGAGTGATGCCAAAGGAAAATCTAATCAGACAAAACTCCTCGACTTGGATCTCATGGACACGAAATTGTTCCCCCAAATGAACATCGACGTGTTCTGTGAGATGGACTCTGGTCCGACAAGAGAGGTGCAGTTTCTCCCGAAGGCTGAGTTTCTGAATCTGTTCCACTCAATGATCATGAACCTCCGGGACCTCTTAATGTTCAAAACCACTAGAGAAGTTGCGTGATGGACCAAGTTCTTGATCAACAGGGTGCATGATCGGAGTTTATGGCTCGATAGATGATATCCCATTTATTCTGAAGATATTCACCAACTGACAAGATTATCTTTGGAGGGCGAAGATGTCTCTAAAGGATTTCAAGGACCGAGCAAGCATGGAAAGAGGAAGGGTGAGATTAGCCTGTATGAGCTCTTCCATACACAGAGGGGAGGTTGCACAACAAAGATTGAACCAATCCTCCCTAAGACGGTCATAACGACATGCTAAGTGATCGCTAGAAATATCATGAACTCTTACTATAAGGGTGAATATACACTGGATGCCCTGTTAGTGGCTAACTTCTATGCAAATGGTGCTATGCTCAATTAGTGTAGTTACTTGTTGGAAGAACTCATTGTCGCTTGCGAGGAAGTTCAAGAGAAGGGAGGTACCTTCACATACAGATATATGCTTATGCATTTTACAATGCTAAAGTGGAGGCCACCCACGGGAATATAGTTAGAATCTACCGACAAAGGCTGCCTCACCAATATTTTTGACCCTTGGCATGCAAGGGAAGACTCAAAAAACATGGAGTTCAATAACACTGCATTCCTAAAGTGGTACAATCAGTTGATTGACGCCACTCAAAGGATGCTTATACCATAGGAGATTTTGAATTTGCATACAAGGAACATCTCATTTTCTCTTTAACTCCATTATACATTCGTTTGGCCAAGGCATGCAAATCCTTCAGACTTTCATACATGGCCCCTACCATTCTATTTGGATGAGGAGATACTGGACAATAAAATCCTTTCTTGGCCAAGAGTACCCTACATAAGTCAGGTGCCCATTATTCATTACCACCAGAATTTTTAAAGAAGAAGAACCAAAAAAAGAAGAAGGGTCGAGCTCTGGAAAGTTAGAACAACCCCAGAAGTCTCCAATGACCTCAGAATCAGAGGACGAGGAAGAACACTAGTTGCAGAGGAAAAAGAGGCATTTGACAGGATGTCCTAAGCTTCCAGACAAGGCCATCTTCGCAGGTAAAACCATTAACAAAATTTTATCTATCGCATTCATACAGGAGGTTTCGTCCAAGAATCCCAAAACCAATGTGTCCCTAGAAGTAAACCCAGCTAAAATCATCAACCCACAACCTATATCGACTGTGCTGCCTCGCACCCGAGAAGCCACTCGAGCAACCCAAAATATTATCCATATTATCGATGACCTTGAGTATAACCCTAGTATGCCTTCCACCATAGTCACTAAGCAACAACTGTCACCACCAATTATGGATACCACAGTCCCCCTACTGCCCAATTCCCCATAAGCTATGCAACTTGATATTCCAGAAAATGTTCCCTTTTAGGAGAGCCAACCATCCATAGCACCAGTACTCACACAACTCCCATATGTCCCCCTCCCAGATACATAGTCTTTGAGAACAGAGAGCGATACAGAAGTTCGAAAGGATTAGAGCAGAACCCTTGAAGTTCCACCCACAACGTAGGAAACGACGCAAAAGGAGGAAGAGTCTCAAACACCATAGGAGACTCAGTCAGGAAAAATCACAACCTCACTAAAAGAATAGTCAAAATCCATACTGCAAGATCCACAACAATTCTCAGAGATGTTACAACTATGCCTAGCGCAGGTGGAAGCTATCCCTTTGCTTCTGTTATCCTTGAAGACTAAACTAGCCCAATAGTTGCGAGGATCACTCTAGGGAGAAGAAGAAGTTGAGACACCATTAGAGCAATCCATGTCTAGTAGACTTCCACTTTAGATCAGAATCCCACTGGAGGCCACAGTTACATCTAGAGAGCTCGCTCAGTTAACGACATTGCAGCTAGTAGGCTTGATCAAAGCCTCAACTGATCACCTAGAGAAATGGGTTCAACAATATGAAACACAAGATAAGTATTGGTGACATGAAGGATTGCTAGAACAAACCAAAAGAGCACATGAATAATACTTGAAAATTTAGGCAGAATAGAAAGTGGAGAGAATGAAGGGAAAGCTCACATAGATCTGGCCAACTTTCAGAAAAGAAACCCCTCATATGCTAGAATACAACGCCACTACAAAACCATAGGACTAACTCAGATTGGTTCAAAAAACATGGGAGGTACTAAAAAATATCGCAGAGGACCTTCAAACCCAGTTGGAGGGGATGAATTTGAAGCCGAGGCACAACTTAAGGAACTCCAACAACAACTAGAAAGAGTTGTCCTGGAAGGAAACACTGCAAGAGCCTTGCTGCACACCAAGACAGCTGAGTGTACCACCATATTCAAATAAGTCAGTGATTGGATGGGTGTTATAACCTGCTCAGCCAGGCACTGGAAGACTTGTGCACTAGAATCCAGAAACTCAATGAAGAAGCAACTAAAACACACGATCCTATGGAGCAACAAGAAAAATTCGATGAAATGCAGCAAGTGGACAATTCTCTGAATGCTTTGTTTGAAGCTCAAACAGTAGCAAAGAAGGAACTAAGAGCCTCCAGGCCTATCATTCAAACTGCATACCTTCAGATGCATCAAGTTGAGAAATTAGTAGATGCAGAATGGAATGCCCTCATTGCATCCAAGCTGAAGGAATTCAACCTCAACGCAACACAACAATTTGTTGCAAAAGATTCATTGCTTGCAAGAAAGTGGCAAGATAAACTTGAACAGTTCCAGGAGGTCAAAGAAAAAGTGCTTGATCTAGTGCCATAGTTGGGCCCTTCATTTGAAGGAGCCAAGGAGGAAGAAAGAAAAACCCCCAAAGGACAACATGCCGAATCAAAGAACACAAAATAACCAAAGAATTGACTCGGGGGGAGTCAAGTATTGTGGCCAGGCCCTATTGGGCCCTTTGTTTTGATAAAATAAGTTGCAAAAGTTATCAAGGAGACGTCCCATCAAGTGAAGAAGGCCGAGAAAGGAAACACGCAACAAAAAGATGTTGGAACAGAACATGGTCTGAAGCCAACACATAATCAGTTTTGAGACAATACAATTACAACATAATCAAGAAGAGAAGAGGGCCTACAGATTCTCAAGAAGGAAACTGAACCAATTGTATGGATTCTATTTGGGATGGTACTGTATTGTAATGGGTGAGTGTGTGAAATATAGGAGAGAGGAACAAGATGCAAGAACTGGATCTGTACTCTAGATCTAGAATGTAATTAGTAAGGGGAGAACTTAGACCAATTACTATCAGTTGTAGTATTGTAGTGAGATGTACCTACTGATATTTATATGCTGAGTAGGGTAGATGATTAATGTAAAGCTATGAATTCTTATTGTCCAAGACTTCTGATATAATAGAAAGAGAATGGAGATCAAATTTTGAAAATGCTCTTGGTTTATATTACTTTTTGTATCTCTGAACTATCATTATGTTGTTGTCTATTATGAATTACATATCTTTATCACTTCTAAATGTTATGTATAGTTTTGTTCTCATATATCAGTGTATGATGAACTGAGTAATCTACCTTGTGTTAGAATGGTAACAAGATGAACTGAGTAATCTACCTTGTGTTAGAATGGTAACAATATAGATGGGGTATAACATTCTTTTTACCCTTCCTTAGTTGTTTTGTCTCGGTTGCGCTTCGGGTGAGACTTCTTTCCTTTCGGAAAGATGAAAATGCCAACGCATTAGACTACATTGATACTCTTTTGTTGGTAACTTAAAGAGGACCTTGGTCTGACAACTTTGTGCCAAAACATGAATCCAATATAAAATTTACATGATTGAATCCAATATAAGATTTATATTGAACTAAAGATTTTTTTTATTTAATTCAATATAAAATAATGCAAGACAAGGTTGTGATTAGCCAATAAATAGTTATCAGTGATCACTAGCAAGTCTCCATGAATTCATTATCAATTCTGCAAACAATTAGCAGAAAATTAACAAGAGAGACAATAGTGCTAATATTGATCAATAATATACTAATTGACATAAAATTGTAACCAGATTGAAAGAACATCAAGAAATAACAATTAATTTAAAATTTAAATTTAATAGTGCAAAGAAAAAAAACTAATTGTTATTAACTCAAACGCCTTGTACATATACAGTCTTTTGAAACCTTCAAACTCCTTCATGCAACGACTTGTACAGTATTTTGAAACCTTCAGTTGAAAAAGCTAAAACGCCCCCTATAGTTTCAGATATGGAACCCCCTTTTATAGCTCCTTTCTAGTTTTTTTCCCTTCAAAGATTTTGTGCCTTCAAATCTTCTACCATGATCCAAGTTTTCTTGATATCTTCCACTTTTAAAGTTGACATTTTGATGATATTATTGAGTTGTGAAATCACAACTTTAAAAATTCCTTCGAATGGATTGAGGATACTCTCGAAATATTCATTTGTTTGGGGAAAATCCTCGAGTGTCTACGAATTCGATCCATTGTGAAAAAAACCCATGTCTTATTTTTTTTTCTAATTTCACATGGTTTGGCCATAAACTGCCCCAGAAATTTTCCTGTATATGTTGATTTCGCCCCAACTATTTCTAATTCTTAAGAATGATCTGATATTTCTTGATCCCATCAAAATCGAACCTGAAATAAACTTGTTAACACCTATACACAAATTGGAATCTATTAAAAAAACGTTCTAAAATAAGAAATTACATAATAAAATCTGAACAAAAAGATTTCAAGTTTAAAAATGACTTTTACCGGTCAAAAAACTTTACAGAAACCAAGAAACAATAAACATTAATAATTATGATTCATTAATAATTATGATTTATTGCTGGATAATTCGTTCAAGTTAACCTCTTTTCTGCGATCTAAATGGTTGAATCTTTCTTCATTGCAGATTGATTATGTGTAAGTGAAAACAGAAGTCAAATTCTAATTGCATATCACGGGTGATAATAATACCTTCAATTGTTTGAAACCCTGGATAGTTGCGAATCAGAAATTCAGAAATAGAATCGTGGTAATCCTCAATGTCCAGAGGTTTAGCTCGGGAAAACGTTTAAGTAAAATTTACTTAGAAAAATAAAATAAAAAATAAAACATGAATAGTGACTAAATTTATCTTTGTTAAGACAATAGGACTAAATTTACCAAAGATTGAAGTGAAAATTTCCAAAATTTTTTGGCATGCCCCATTCCCAAGGGTCCCACATAAGACTTACCATGTATGCATTGCTTCCAACCGCATGTTCAGTTCCTTGATGGGTTTGCATACACTTTCCATACATGTGTTTTCATCTCTCTTGTTCCCACCCTTTTCATAAACATATTTGGAGAATTGTTTTTAACAATTGGGTGAAGAGAGAAGGGTGGTACAAGAGGCTTATTACTTAAAAGATTGGATGCTATATCGTTTGAGTTTGACCTCACTAGTCTTCTCTTTATCTACTAAAGCAAAGGATTTAATTGTGGAGGGGTAAGGGAGGCATTCAAAGTAAAGACTGTAAGCAATTCTTTCCTTTATAAAGGTGAACTTATAATACTTGAAATATATCTTAATGTTCCCCATTGATAATGGTTAATTCACGAGAAGAGTTAAAACTTGATAAAAATGACCTTTAAGTAAAGGAAATCCTATTGAAAAGAGAGAGAGTCAAGATTTCCCTATGCAGGTCAACCAATGTTGGGTAGGAAAGATTCCCCCATCTAAAGTTTGGATATATCATAAAATCGATTAAAAAAAAACGAAACCAAAATATTTAAGAGATTGAAAATGAAGAAAGAAAATACAAATCCAAAGAAAAAGATAAAGGAAAAGCCAAATTTGAAAATAAACTTCAACAAGGAAACTTATGAAAGTATATCTCAACAAAAGAATGAATATGAGGAAAGCATTTTGTCTGACTTAAGTTGAGATCTTAACATGTTATCTCTTGCAAAGTTGAAGCTAATTGGGCTTTTATTCAAACCAAAATCCAAAATCTAAAATATAGGAAGCAACTATGATTATGATTATCAAATATTCCTCACCTTGCAAATGTTTTTCTTCAAAATTCAGCCTCCATGGAAAAATCTTATCGATTATCTAATAAAAATGAGGCTTATAATGAAATTGAATGAAAGCAAAATAGAGGTTCAAAGACTCCATGATTTAGCTTATTTGCAATTTTATCAGCATTAGTATTGCTTTGCCTAAGTCAAAAACATGTGAAACAAGGAGAGTGAATTCCAAATATTAGCAAGAAAGGGTGCTAGATTTTCAAGAAAATTCTTGAAGACCAGAAAAGAAAAGTTTTCATGTTCAAGATTAAAATTTTCATCAGAAATTATAGATTCATGTTAAAATAAAATATGCCAAGATGTGCATTGCTTTAAGTTGCAGTTGTGAATATCGCCTTTGCAATTTTATTTTCTCATGCAACTTGCATCTTGATTATAAACCTTATTGTTTATCAGATCATGCAGTTAGCTAATGCTTTATCTCAGTGATTAATTTTTCATCAGTGATGTTCAAAAATTCAGTTGCATTAGAAGAACAAACATGACATGATTATAATTCATATCATAAAGCACATAACCTGTATAGAGCACATCTTGTCAAAAATTAAAATTATGATGAATGAGAGAAAATTTCCATGGACATGTTGGTAAACATTTTTTATTGAGATGGATTTGAACCATTCTTTTCCAGAAAATTAAAGGCTTGTTGCTTGCTTATTTCACACTTTCATTATCAAAGAAAACAAGAAAGAAAAATGATTTAACTAAACTATTCCTACTCCTACTTTAATCTTAAAAGGGCAATTAAAAATTAAGTGAAATTGTACTTCCAATGAAACCAATAAAGCACTTTTAATCTTGCACATATGTATACATCAAACATCAGTAACAAAAGTAAAAATAATTCTAAACTATCTAAAGAAAACTTAAACAAACTATGTACATCTAACACTAATATATTCACAAACAACTTCTCTTGAAATGTTCTCTTCAATCAAAACCCTAGTGGATCATAAAAGTAAGAATGCACATTCATTAGATCTTGGAGGAGATATGAAGGAAGAGGGGATGAGAAAATGTTAATATTATGTATAAGAAACAAAATATTAATAGTTATCGAATCAATCGAGTCATCTAAACGACCTTCAAATAGATCCCTAAGAGGATCATCAGATGAGATGGTTGGAAAAATGGTGAGGATACCTTATCAAGTGTTTGATAGGCTTGATATTCATTAATTACAATTTGAGTCTCAAGCTCTTTTATTGATTCACTTGATAAGTGTTCAAAGTTATCTGATCACAATACCAACCATTACTATCTATACTATAGTTAGAAAGGACTTGAGATTCATTTACAAAAAATTCCTTCTCATGAGTATTGGATGAAATAGTACAATCAAGATCAATGCAAGCTTCACTTGTGGAAAAGATATAGGTTTAGGATCATGATCTGAATAAAAAATAGGAATGTATTTCTCTTATGAAAAGTCATTAATATTTATTGGAGTCTCAAAATGAGAATATTTAATAATAGTAAAATCAATGAAAATAGATTTTTTGTTTTGAAACATACATGAACTATTATAAGTATGAGACATTGATGATGATTGAGATGAATTAACATTCTCAAACTCTAAATAATTATCATAAATGACTAGACAATTTGCATTAACATTTTCTTCTCTTTCTAAGAATAAATACACATCAAAATGATCAAATTTAACATTAAAAAGAATTCTCATAGTTATGAGAAAAATTCAACATTAAAAGAATTCTCATAATCATGAGAAATGTGATCTCGTAATAATTCATTACCCGATTAGATATGAACAACAATTCACCATTAATTAAATTTGTAGCAATTCCTTTGTTTTCATTAAAAGCATTTGTATCAATAAGAATTGGTGAATGATTAGAAAAAGAATTATTGTCATCAAACAAATCAGAATAAAGGGAATAATAATTATTCCAAGAAATGAATCTGAAGAGTTTCCAAGAAATTCTCAGAGATGTTATAACTATGCCTAGCGCAGGTGGAAGCTATCCCTTTGCTTCCATTATCCTTGAAGACTAAATTATCCTAAACAGTTGCGAGGATCACTCTACGGAGAAGAAGAATTTGAGACACCATTAAAGAAATCCATGCCTAGCAGGCTTCCACTTCAGATCAGACTCCCGCTGGAGGCCACAATTACATCTAGAGAGCTCACTTAGTTACCGACATTGCAACTAGTAGGCTTGATCATAGCCTCAACTGATCACCTAGAGAAATGGGTTCAAAAATATGAAACACTCTGAGTATTGGTGACATGAAGGATTGCTGGAACAAACCAAAAGAACACATGAGCAATACTTGAAAATCTAGGCAAAAGAGAAAGTGGAGAAAATGAAGGGAAAGCTCACAAAGATATGGCCAACTTTCAAAAAAGCAACCCCTCAGATGCTAGAATACAATTCCACTACAGAGCGATAGGAACAACTTAGATTGGTTTAAAAAACAAGGGAGGTACTAACAAATCGCGCAAAGGACCTTCAAAACCAGTTCGAGGGGATGAATTTGAAGGCCGAGGCACAACCTAAGGAACTCCAACAACAACTAAAAAGAGTTGTCCTGGAAGGAAACATTGCAAGAGCCTTGCTACACAAAAAGATGGCTGAGTGTACCACCATATTTAAATAAGTCAGCAATTGGATGGGTGTTATAACCTGCCACAACCAGGCACTCAAAGACTTGTGCACCAGAATCCAGAAACTCAACGAAGAAGAAGCTAAAACATACGATCCTATGGAGCAACAAGAAAAAATCAATGAAATGCAGCAAGTGAAAAATTCTCTGAATGCTTTGCTTGAAGCTCAAACAGTAGCAAAGAAGGAACTAAGAGCCTTCAGGTCTATCATTCAAACTACATACCTACAGATGCATCAGGTTGAGACATTAGCATATGAAGAATGGAATTCCCTCATTGCATCCAAGCCGAAGGGATTCAACCTCAACACAACACACCAATTCATTGCAGAAGCTTCATTGCTTGCCAGAAAGTGGCAAGACAAACTTGAATAGTTCTAGGAGGTCAATGAGACATTCCATCAACTGAAGAAGGTCAAGAAAGGAAACACACAACATAAAGACATTGGAACAGAACACGGTCTCTTATTAGGGTCTTGATACAGAGGTAGGTAAGAGAGCTTAGACGTAAGGAAGCTAGTTAAGTTATAGAGGGAAACCCCTCCTCAATATTAACTGGGACCCAACTATCCTTTTCTCAAGCCATTCTAGTTTGCCTAGTTTAAACCACAACATATCCCTAATCAAATCGATCAGTCGCTTCTTCGAAGCCAACGCATAATCAGTTTTGAGACAATACAATTACAACCGAATCAAGAAGAGAAGAGGGCCTACGGGTTCTCAAGAATGAAAAGGAATCGATTGTATGGATTCTGTTTGGGATGGTACTTTATTGTAATGGGTGCATGTGTGAAAGATAGGAGAGAGGAACAAGAGGCAAGAACTGGATATGTACTCCAGATCTAGAATGTAATTAGTAAGGGAAGAACTTAGACCGATTACTATAAGTTGTAGTATTGTAGTGAGATGTAGCTACTGATATTTATATGCTGAGTAGGGTAGATGATTAATGCAAAACTATGAATGCTTATTGTCCAAGACTTCTGATATAATAGAAAGAGAATGGAGATCAAATTTTTAAAATGTTCTTGGTTTATATTACTTTTTGTATCTCTGAACTACCATTATGTTGTTGTCTGTTATGAATTACATGTCTTTATCACTTCTGAATGTTATGTATAGTTTTGTTCTCATATATTAGTGTATGATGTGTTAAGAATCTGAACCGAGTAATCTACCTTGTGTTAGAATGGTAACAATATAGATGGGTTATAGATCTGTATAACATTATTCTTACCCTTCCCTTAGTTCTTTTGTCTTGATTGCACTTTAGGTGAGAATTCTTTCCTTTCAGAAAGATGAAAATGCCAGCGCACTAAACTACATCGATACTCTTTTGTTGGTAACCTAAAGAGGACCTTGGTCTGACAACTTTGCGCCAACAAATGAATCCAATATAAGATTTACATGATTGAATCCAATATAAGATTTATACTGAAGTAAAGAAAATTTTCATTTAATTCAATATAAAATAATGCAAGACAAGGTTGTGATTAGCTAATAAATAGTTATTGGTGATCATTAGCAAGTCTCCATGAATTCATTATCAATTATGGTCTAAATCCTATTCATTCTTGCAAACATACCTTTAAACAGAATGACAATTAGCAGAAAATTAACAAGACTAACCATAGTGCTAATATTAATCAATAATATACTAATTGACACAAAATTGTAACCAAGTTAAAAGAACATCAAAAAATAACAATTAATTTATAATTTAAATTTAATAATGCAAAGAAAATAAACTAATTGTGATTAACTCAAACGCCTTGTACATATACAGTCTTTTGAAACCTTCAAACTCCTTCATGCAGTGACTTGTACAGTCTTTTGAAACCTTCAGTTGAAAAAGCTAAAACCCCCCTATAGTTTCAGATATGGAACCCCCTTTATAGCTCCTTTCTAGTTTTTTTTCCTTCAAGATTTTATTCCTTCAAATCCTCTACCATGATCCAAGTTTTCTTGATATCTTCCACTTTTAAAGTTGACATTTTGATGATATTATTGAGTTGTGAAATCACAACTTTAAAAATGCCTTCGAATGGATTGAGGATAACTCTCGAAATATTCATTTGTTTGGGGAAAATCCTGGCGCATCCACTAATTCGATCCATTGTGAGAAAAACCCATGTCTTATTTTTTCGCTAATGTGACATGGTTTTGCCATAAACTGCCCCAGAAATTTTCATGTATATGTTGATTTTTGCCCAACTACTTTTAATTCTTAAGAATGATACGATATTTCTTGATCCCATCAAAATCAAACTTGAAATAAACTTGTTAACATCTATACACAAATCGGAATCTATTAAAAAAAAATGTTCTAAACTAAGAAATTACATAATTAAATATCAACAAAAATATTTCAAGTTTTAAAATGACTTTTACCAGTCAAAAAACTTTACAGAAACCAAGAAACAATAAACATTAATTATACATAATTAAATATGAATACAAGTTTAAAAATGGCTTTTACCAGTCAAAAAACTTTACAGACACCAAGAAACAATAAACATTAATAATCATGATTTGTTGATGGATAATTCATTCAAGTTAACCTCTTTTCTGCGATCTAAATGGTTGAATCTTTAATCATTGTATGTTGATTATGTGTAAGTGAAAACAGAGGTCAAATTTTAATTGCATATCATAGGTGATAATAATACCTAATTGTTTAAAACCCTGGATAGTTGCGAATCGGAAATTCATAAATAGAATCGTGGTAATCCTCAACGTCCAGAGGTTTAGCTCGAGAAAACGTTTAAGTAAAATTTACTTCGAAAAATAAAATAAAAAATGAATAGTGACTAAATTCAATGGGACTAAATTTATCAAATATCGAAGTGAAATATTTCAAAATTTTTTGTCACATGAAATCATTCCCAAGCGCCCCACATAAGCCAGTATCAAAGAAAAATAAACTTTTAAAGATGAAAGTATTTAAATGCTCACTTTTAAGATAATGAATGCAAATATAGGGAATATTTATTAACTTACCATGTATGCATTTATCCACTTTAAACGAGCATGTTCAGTACCTTGACGGGTTTGCATACACTTTCCACACATGTGTTTTCATCTCTCTTGTTCCCACCCTTTTCATAAACATATTTGGAGAATTTTTTTTAACAATTGAGTGAAGAGAGTGGGGTGGTACAAGAGACTTGTTACTTAAAATATTGAATGCTATACCCTTTGAGTTTGACCTCACTAGTCTTCTCTTTATCTACTAAAGTAGAGGCTTTAATTGTGGAGGGGTAACAAAGAGATTCAAAGTAAAGTGAACTTATAATACTTGAAACATATCTTAATGTTCCCCATGAATAATGGTTAATTCAGGAGAAGAGTGAAAACTTGATAAAAATGACCTTTAAATAAATGAAATCCTATTGAAAAGAAAGAGAGTCAAGATTTCCCTAAAATTTGCATATATCATAAAATCGATCAAAAGAAAAAGAAACCAAAATATTTAAAAGATTGGAAATGAAGAAAGAAAATACAAATCCAAAGAAAAAGATAAAGGAAAAGCCAAATTTGAAAATAAACTTCAACAAGGAAACCTATGAAAGTATATCTCAACAAAATAATGAATATGAGGAAAGCATGCTTGTCTGACTTAAGTTGAGATCTTAACAAGTCATTTCTGGCAAAGTTGAAGCTAATTGGGCTTTTTATTCAAACTAAAATCCAAAATCTAAAATATAGGAAGCAACTATGATTATGATTATGATTATTAGATATTCCTCACCTTGCTAATGTTTTGCTTCAAAATTCAGCCTCCATGGAAAAATCTTATGGATTATCTAATAAAGATGAGGTTTATAATGAAATTGAATGAAAGCAAAATAAAGGTTCACATACTCCATGATTTAGCTTATTTGCAATTTTATCAGCATTAATATTGCTTTGCCTAACTCAAAAACATGTGAAACAAGGAGAGTGAATTCCAAATCTTAGCAAGAAAGGGTGCTAGATTTTCAAGAAAATTCTTGAAAACTAGAAAAGAAAAATTTTCATGTTCAAGATTAAAATTTTCATAAGAAATTATAGATTCATGTTAAAATAAAATATGCCAAGATGTGCATTGCTTTAAGTTGCAGTTGTAAATATCGCCTTTGCAATTTTATTTTCTCATGCAACTTGCATCTTGATTATAAACCTTATTGTTTATGAGATCATGCAGTTAGCTAATGCTTTATCTCAATGATTAATTTTTCATCAATGATGTTCAAAAGTTCAATTGCATCAGAAGAAGAACAAACACGACATGATTATAATTCATATCATAAAGCACAGAACTTGTATAGAGCACATCTTGTCAAAAATTAAAATTATGATGAATGTGAGAAAATTTTCATGGACATGTCGGTAAACAGGTTTTATTGAGATGGCTCTGAACCATTCATTTCTTTTCCAGAAAATTAAAGGCTTGTTGCTTGCTTATTTCACACTTGCATTATAAAAGAAAACAAGAAAGAAAAACGATTTAACCAAACTATTCCTATTCCTACTCTAATCTAACGGGGAAATTATAAATTAAGTAAAATCGTAATTCCAATGAAGCCAATCAAGCACTTTTAATTCTGCACATATGTATACATCAAACATCAATAATAAAAGAAAAAATAATACTAAACTATCTAAAAAAACTTAAACAAACTATGTACATCTAACACTAATATATTCACAAACATTTTCTCTTGAAACATTCTCTTCAATCAAAACTCCAGTGGATCATAGAAGTAAGAATGCACATTCATTAGATCATGGAGGAGATATGAAGGAAGAGGGGATGAGAAAATGTTAATATTATTTACAAGAAACAAAATATTAATAGTTATCAGATCAACTGAGTCATTTAAACCACCTTCAAATAGATCCCTAAGAGGATCATCAGATGGTTGGAAAAATGGTGAGGATATCTTATCAAGTGTTTGATAGGCTTGATATTCATTGATTACAATTTGAGTTTCAAGCTCTTTTATTGATTCACTTGATAAGTGTTCAAAGTTATCTTGATCACAATACCAATTATTACTATCTATACTATAGTTAGAAAGGACTTGAGATTCATTTAAAAAAAATCCTTTTCATGAGTATTGGATGAAATAGTACAATCAAGATCAATGCAAGCTTCATTTGTGGAAAAGATATAGGTTTAGGATCATGATTTGAATAAAAAATAGAAATGCATTTCTTTTATGAAAAGTCATTATTGAAGTCACATATTTAATAATAGTAAAATCAATGAAAAGGAGATTTCTTGTTTTAAAACATACATGAATTATTATAAGTATAAAACATTGATGATGATTGAGATGACTTAACATCGTGAAACTCTAAATAATTATCATAAATGACTATACAGTTTGCATTAACATTTTCTTCTCTTTCTAAGAATAAATCAGACACATCACATCAAAATGATCAAATTCAACATTAAAAGAATTCTCATAGTCATGAGAAAAATTCACATTAAAAGAATTCTCATAATCATGAAAAATGTGATCTCGTAATAATTCATTACCCTGATTATATATGAACAACAATTCACCATTAATTAAATTTGTAGCAATTCCTTTTTTTTCATTAAAATCATTTGTATCAATAAGAATTGGTGAATGATTAACAAAATAATTATTGTCATCAAACAAATTAGAATAAAGGGAATAATAACTATTCTAACAAATGAATCTGAAGAGTTTGCTATTTGTAGATTCTTCATTATTTTTATCAAAACAAAGTTCAGATTCATGTTCATGTATGTTGTTTTCAATTTTCTGAGAATAAATGTTCCGCTGAATATTATTAATAGCATGAGAAAAATCAGAAATGTTTGTTGAACAATGCACATTGTTGGAATCCGCGGTTGAAATTACTGCTTGCTGATTTTCCTGATCGATATAAATAGTAAAGTCATTTGAATTAACAACAATATGTTTTAAATGATTTCATAATCAACAACAAGATGACGATGTGTATCTATAAATTGTTGAAATTTATCATCTAAAATTTACTTAAAAAAAAGAATAGTGAAACCCTTGCTCTCTTTTGAAATGACAACGCAAATGGACGTTGAGTTGAGATGAATAGACCGTGATTCTAGGCACAGATATGGAAATATCTTTGCATGGTAATGGTGGCAGTGTACATAATTCAAACACCAAAATCATCCTACATCACCAAAATAGTTTTGAATAAATTCACATAATAAAATCTTTTATGAAAATCAAATAAATTATAAAAAAGATTTTATTATATGCAAATAGTATTAATTATTGTTTATAGTTCTAGGTTATAATAGAGATTATTGTAACTAAGAAAAAAATGGGTTATATCATATTCATTATTTTAAAATGCAATTTTGTAGCTCATGTCCCTAAATATGATCTAGAGCTTTGTAAGGAATTTAAGAAAACAAGAATAAATGAATGAGATAATACTGAATGAATTCTTGATTTCTTTCCTAACAATATAATATTAGTCACATTGATCAACAAAGAAATCATGAAAACAAGAACATGTTACACATGTTACGAAACCTAACTTGCAAGTTATTGAAAGATGTAATGAAATTCTTTGTAATGATACTTTGAAATATGAATGAGAAGAATCTAAATCGAAAAGTACTTTCAATACTTAGCACAATAAAGCATTAATGTCCAGTAACAAAACCATGATCACAAAATATACAAAATTCCTATATATTGGCGGTAATAAAATCCTCATGGTTTCCTTCAACTCCCAAGACCATATTGATTGTGTTCCACAACCTCTCAGTAAGTTTAGTTCATCCTCCAAAATATTGGAAAATAGTTGAATCCAAAGTTTGACAACCTTCTCCGACTTACCTGAGGATTCCATCTGAGAAAATGATTCTCTAGCGACCCTTGGCTAATGAGGACTCAATTTAGAACTCGTTTCCACAACTTCAGGTGTTGGAGGACTAGGCATCTGTCTAAATATTTCTACTACATTCTTAAAGAATTATTTCTGCTTTACATGATCTGTTGGTTGTGGAGCTTGATTATATTCCCGATTCAAAGGTCTTTGTTTTCATTCGTGTTTATATCCCATGAAGAATTTCCACCATGGAAGAATGTACACTCCTCCACGCAGGGGAGTGCAGGGTTACCCCCCTTGTGGGGTCCGGGGGCAAGCGGGACCTCAGCGGGGGTTCGGGGGTGAAGCCCCTGAAGGAAAAATTGCCTTATAAATGTATATTGTAATTTCATAGTAAATCTAGACCGTTCATTATAAGGTTGCAAATCAAATAATAGAAGTTATGTTGGTGTTTTTTTTCCCTAGAAGACAACCCTCTTTTATGAGGGAAATGTATTGAGGCTATGTATTATGGCGAATATTGCATTCTATGTGATGATACTGTGAAAGAAAGAAGAGAAAGTTACATTAGGTGTGCTATAGGTTGTATCCCTTCATTTGTTGGATAATAATAAATGAAAGACCTAGAAATTTCTTTGGTGGACGTAGCCCACACTGGGTGAACCACATATATCTGTGTCTCTATTGTAGTGTGTATCTTCTGTGTTTTATTTCCGTATTTGTTTTATTTTATTGCTCCGTGATCCTTTTTTGATAACAACTGGTATCAGAGCGAAAGGTAACTCGCAGGAAAAGAGGGTTCCTAGTTCGAGTGGGAGCAATGACAAAAGATGGAAAGTTTAGGGTCGAGAAATTTAACGGCAAAAACTACCAGTTATGGAATATGCAAATGGAAGATTATTTATATCAGAAAGATCTATTCCTACCATTGGGTGGAATAGAAAAGAAGCTGATAGCCATGAAGGATGAAGAATGGGAGATTCTTGACAGAAAGGCTCTAGGAACGATATAGCTGAGCCTGGCAACGTCGGTGGCTTTCAATACTTCGAAAGGAAAGACAACGAAGGAGCTAATGGACACATTGGCTAAACTGTATGAAAAACCCTCAACGTCCAATAAGGTATTTCTAATGAAGAGTGTAGTATACCAGATATAAAAAGTATGCAAAACATAAATAAAATGTTAGAAATGGCAGGGTAATAGTAATATAACCAGAACAATCACCACAATAACACTGAAATGATATAAGAATAACAACATAAATAACACTTTGATTCTGAGAGCAATGTTCATGGGCCTCTTCAAGGGGGGAACCTCCAATCGATCATATCTCTATTACAATAATCTCCAAGCTATGGTTCTCATACCCTTGACTCCTATTTATACTAAATATGTCTATCAAAAGAAGCATCTAGAGGAAAATCCTTCTAGAAGCGGAAGCTTCTATTAGGTCTTCTTACATTCGACTTATTCTATTTTATTGCAAGGCCTTATTAATATTGACCTTTATTACATCCAAATATATTGTTCTACCTATGTGTGGGTTAGGACCCTAACATGTCCTCCCCCTTAAAAACAACCTTGTCCTCAAGGCTTGAGATGTGGAAATTGTTGCAGAATGGTGGCTGGTTCCCAAGTGGCATCTGCTGGAGTTGTATCTTTCCATTGGACTAACACTTCCTTGATGGTTCTTTGACGCAGGCGACGCTCACGCTCTTCCAAAATTGCTTGTGGCTGTATCCAAATGGATCCTTCTTCGGCTAACTCGGGAAGGTTGATTTGAATTTGGCACTTAGTTCCAATCACCTTCTTTAAGCATGAAACATGAAAAACAGGATGTAGCTTCGAATGATTGGGAAAATCTAACTGATAGGCTACTTGTTCCACACGCTTGAGAACGGTATAAGGACCATAAAATTTGGGCACTAGCTTCTGACAATGCTTGGCCTTGAGGGAATTTTGCTTGTAAGGTTGCAGTGGAAGAAACACCTGATCCCCTTTTGCAAATTGACATTCAGAGTGACCTTGATCTGCTTGTTTCTTCATGTGATTATGTGCCATGACCAAATTCTCTTTGAGGGTACAGAGAATAGCCTCTCGAACTGTAAGTGTTTGGTCAACCGCCTGGACCTTCGAGACATCATGTAAGTATGAGAGAACTAAAGGTGTCTTCTGTCCATATACCACTTCAAAAGGAGTCATGCATGTCGCTGTATGGTATGAAGTGTTGTACCACCATTCAGCTAGGGGTAACCATTGAGCCCACTGATTTTTCTTTTCCGAGGCAAAACACTTCAAATATGTTTCCAAACACTTGTTGAGAACTTCTGTTTGACCATCAGTCTAGGGATGATAAGCTGTGCTGAGATGTAATTGGGTGCCTTGTAGCTTGAACAGTTATTGCCAAAAATTTCTTGTGAAAGTTGGGTCGCAATCAGAAACAATAGAGTGTGGCATGCCATGAAGCTTGAAGACTTGATCCATGAAAAATTGAGCCACCATGGATGTTGTAAACGGGTGTTGAAGAGCGCAGAAATGAGCATACTTGGAAAGGCGATCAAAAACCACCATGATGATGTTGGACAACTGAGAGGGGGGGGTGAATCAGTTGTTATTGAGCTTAAACAATTATACTTCTTTTAAAACTCTTTGGAGAAACACTGAATGATGATCACAATAATGCAGAGAAATAAACACAGGCACATTCAACATCAATCACATATATGAGAAACACAGAGACAGATATTTTCCAACGAAACCCATACAGGGTAAAAACCTCTTTTTCTTTATATGATAAGTAATAATTACATTCTTTACATTATCATACATATGAGCACCAACTCATAATGAGGCTACAACCTCTGTTTAGCAAGCTGCAACTTGCTGAGAGAACCAACTCTCTGTTTTCTCTAG
>ML796539.1:216689-235470 GCA_009831015.1 Picea engelmannii
CAACCCGAACACAGTTGCGTGACAATAGATCTTGTCTATTTTAATTTGTTTATGTTTCTGCCCCCAAGGGTTAGGTATTCAAGGGTTCTACAGACAAGGGTTTGCACTGTGCTACAACTCTTTGATATATGTGCGGGGTCCAACAGTAGTACTCAACCCAATATCTCAAGGCACTAACTAAGGAGGATAGACTGTACCCTTATCCGTACTACCTGACTACCCAGGTACTAGAGAGTATCTTCCCGAGTGTTGTTCTTGGTGGCACTATAGCAGTCAGGCGACCGATCGGTTTATCTAAAGAGGGCTTTGGGAAATCTAGGTCGATCCGTACATAGGTGTTGTCTGATGCGCTACCACTCGAAGGGGTACCAACAGGGTTTACAAGGGTGGAAAACGGATGTGCGCTTAAGAACCACTTGTATTTCTTGCGTATATGAATCCTTCAACCGCGGGTTTATGCGCGTAACGACAGATCTCTTTGTCTTAAAAATGTCGGAATACGTCTCTACCTTGAAAAAAAAATTACCCACAATTTCTGCCAAGGAAAGTGCTCTGATACCACTTGTAGTATACCAAATATAAAAAGTATGCAGAACAGAAATAAAATGCTAGAAATGGCAGAATAACAGTAATATAACCAAAACAATCACCACAATAACACTAAAATGATATAAGAATAACAACATAAATAACACTTTGATTCTGAGAGCAATGTTCGCGAGCCTCTTCGAGGGGGAAACCTTCAGTCAAGCAGAGATCTATTACAATAATCTCCAAGCTATGGTTCTCATACCCTTAACTCCTATTTATAATAAATATGTCTATCAAAAGAAGCATCTAGAGGAAGATCCTTCTAGAAGCGGAAGCTTCTATTAGGTCTTCTTACATTCGACTTATTCTATTTTATTGCAAGGCCTTATTAATATTGACCTTTATTAAATCTGAATATATTGTTCTACCTATGTGCAGGTTAGGACCCTAACAAAGAGATTATTTAATATGAATATGTCAGAAGGTGGGTCTGTTGCAGATCATTTAAATGAATTTAATATGGTTACTAATCAAATAAGTTCTATAAAAGTGGACTTTGATGATGAGGTCATGGCTCTTTTAATCTTGTTCTCATTTCCAGAAAGATGGAACAACTTGGTCATGGTTGTAAGTAACTTTGTGTCTAGTTCAAACACTTTAAAATTTGATGATGTTGTTGGTGTTATCCTTGGCGAAGAATGCGACAGAAAAGCACATGTGAGACATCAAGTAATGCGTTGAACATGGAGAATAGGGGAAGACAAAAGGATATAGGAAAGGGCTTAGGAAACCGTGGGAATTCTAGGAAGGGAAGATACAAATCCAGACTTGGAAAGATAGAGTGTTGAAATTGTAGGAAGAAAGGACATCTGAAGAAAGGCTACATAGCTCCAAAGAAACAAAGAGATGGACAACAAGAGAAAAATCAGGAAGCAAATGTAACATGTGATGTGTTACAAGATGCTTTGATTATTTCTGTAGATAATATTTCCAAGTCTTGGGTAGTAGATTCAGGGGCTTCATTTCATGCCACACACTATAGGAAACATTTTCTAGATTATGTTCAAGGTGATTTTGGACAGGTTCATTTGGGTGATGATGCATGATGAAAAATTGTTTGAATGGGAAAGGTAAAAATAAAGCAAAGGAATGGAAACCAATGGTTGTTGAAAGAGGTAAGACATATTCCAGATCTAAGGAAATATCTAATTTCAACAGGGCAGTTGGAAAGTGAAGGTTGTATATCCATATTTACATATAAGGTGTGGAAGGTCACCAAAGATCATTGGTGATAGAAAAAGTAGAGAAGGTAGATACATTGTATTTATGTACTGGTAATACTGACTCTTCTATATCTTTAGCTTCTACAGGAATGGATACATCATTGTGGCATCATAGGCTTGGAAACATGAGTGAGAAGGGGATGCAGATACTTCACAAAATAAATTTGTTTCCAGATCTTAAACAAATTGATTTGGATTTTTGTGAACATTGTGTTTATGGAAAACATAAGAGAGTTAGATTTCTTAGAGTCGGAAAAGAAAAGAAGAGTGAAAGGTTGGAGCTTGTGCATACATATGTACGGGGACTAAATCAGGTATCATATCTTGGTGGCTCTCTTTATTATGTTACTTTTATTGATGATGCAACTAGAAAAACTTGGTTTTATTGCATTCGACAAAAATCTGATGTTTTTGATACTTTTAAGAAATGGAAAACTTTGGTTGAGACTGAGACATGAAAAAGGTTGAAGTGTCTCAGATTAGACAATGTAGGTGACTATTGCAGTAAGGAGTTTGATGATTACTATTCATACCAAAGGATTTGTAGAGAGAAGACAGTTCCAGGAACACCACAAGAAAATGGTGTGTCAGAAAGGATGAACATGACTATCATGGAGCGTGTAAGGAGTATGAAATTGCATGCTGGTTTTCCTTTACAGTTATAGGAATATGTTGCAGATATTGTTGTTTACTTAATAAACAAAGGAACTTCAAGCTCTTTGGATGGTGTAATTCCAGAGGAGGCATGGACAGGTAAATAGGTAAACTATTCTTTTTTGAAGACTTTCGGTTGTGAAGCATTTGTCCATATTGATAAAGAAAATAGAACAAAGCTTGAGGAAAAATCCAAGAAGTGTACCTTTATTGGATATGGTGTTAATGATTTTGGTTATCGCTTATGGGATTATGAAAATCACAAAATCATTAGGAGTAGAGATGTCATATTCAATGCGAAGTTCATGTACAAAGATCAGTTGCAAGGAAATATACAAGAAAAAGAAAAAGCATAAAACACAGTGCTTGATGAGATTACTGAAAAAGAAACTCCAAAGGCACCAGAAAATAAAAATGTAAAACAACAGAAGTAGCAGGTACCTCAAACTCCTGCAAGTCTTGTTAGAAGATCTACCAGGTTAAGTAGACCCCCTGAACAATACTCTCATTCATTGTATTATTTATTGTTGACTGATTCTAGTGAACCAGAATGTTATGAAGAGGCAATGCAGGTAGACACTAAAAAGAAGTGGGAGAAAGGAATGAAATAGGAATTGGATTCCCTAGTAAATAACCAGACTTGGGATTTGGTTTAGTTGCCTGCAGAAAAATAGCATTACTAAATAAATGCGTTTACAAGTTGAAGGAAGAAGATGGATGAAAAAAGCGGTACATGACTAGACTTGTTTTAAATGGGTTTGCACAAAAGAAAGGTATAGATTTTGATGAAATATTTTTTCCTTTTGTTAAAATGACTTCAATTAGGACTATTTTAAGTCTTATGGCAGAAAAATATTTGCATCTTGAACAATTAGATGTAAAAACATATTTTCTCCATGGGGATTTGGAGGAAGAGATTTATATGCAACAACCACAGGGATATGAGGTCAAAGGGAAGGAGAATTTGGTATGTAGGTTGAAGAAGAGCTTGTATGGCCTAAAGCAAGCTCCAAGGTAGTGGTATTTGAAGTTTGATAGGTTTATGACAGAACAAGGTTATAGTAGATTTCATTCTGATCACAATGTTTATTTTAAAAGGATAAAAAATGGAAGCTATATTATATTGCTATTGTATGTAGATGACATGATTGTTGTAGGGTCTAATATGTAGGATATAAATGTGCTCAAGAATAAATTAGCTAATTAATTTGCAATGAAGGATTTGGGTGCTACAAAGAAAATCCTTGGTATGAGAATAACAAGAGACAAGAAAAATTGCAAATTGACATTGTCTCAGGGTGAGTACATAGAGAAGGTGTTGGAGATGTTTATAATGCAGAATGCAAAGCCAATTAGTACACCTTTGGCCAGCCATTTCAAATTAACTACAGAAATGTGTCCCAAGACACAAGAGGAGATATAATACATGTCCATGGCCCCTTATTCATCAACAGTTGGCAGCTTGATGTATGCGATAGTTTGCGCAAGAGCAGATATTGTACATGTAGTGGGAGTTGTGAGAAGGTATATGAACAATCTAGGTAAAGAACATTGGGAGGTAGTAAATTGGATTCTTAGGTATTTGAGAGGTACTGCTACTCATGCATTATGTTTTGGAGCTTTAGACATTATTCTACAGGGATATGTTGATTCAGATATGGCAGGTGATAAAAATAGTAGGAGGAGCACCACAAAGTATGTTTTTACTATAGGTGGAACAAAAGTAAGTTGGATTTTGAAACTGCAAAAGGTTATTGCACTTTCAACAACAGAGGCAGAGTATGTTGCTACTACAAAGGCTAGTAAAGATATGATTTGGTTACAGAGGTTTATGGAGGAATTGGAAAAGAAGCAAGAGAATAGCTGGTTGTACTGTGACAATGAGAATTTCATTCATCTTGTAAAGAACTCAACCTTCCATTCAAACAATAAGCATATACATCTCAGGTACCATTTCATACGATCCATCTTGGAAGATGGACATTTGAAGTTGGAAAATATACACACTAGCCAAAATCTTGCAGACATGTTAACAAAGGGAGTAACCAAGGATAAACTCAGTTCCTGCTCAGTTTTAGTTTCTCTTCAAGCATGAAGGTGAAGATGAGAAATTTTCTAGGTTCAAGAAGGATAATAGTCCAACATATACAACATCGGTGGAGTTGTTGAGATCAGTTTCCAAGTGGGAGATTGTTGGTTGTGGAGCCTGATTATCTTCTTGATTAAGAGGTCTTTGTTTTCAGTCGTCTTTACACCCCATGAAGAATTTACACATCTAAAGAATGTACACTCCTCCATGTAGGTTAGTGCAGGGGGGTTAACCCCCCTTTAGGGTCCGGGGGAAAGAGGCCCCCCAAAGGAAAAATTGCCTTGTAAATGTATATTGTAATTTCATAGTAAATCTGGATCGTTCATTATACGGTCACAGATTTGACAGTAGAAGTTGTGTTAGGGTTTTTTTCCTAGAAGGAAACCCTATTTTATGAAGGAAATGTATTGCAACTATGTATTATGGTGAATATTGTATTCTGAGTGAGGAGACCGTGAGAGAAAGAAGAGGAAGTTACAATGGGTGTGTTGTAGGTTGTATCCATTCATTTGTTGGATAATAATAAAGGGAGGACCTGGAAATTTCTCTGGTGGAAATATACCACACTGGGTGAACTACGTATATCTGTGTCTCTATTGTAGTGTGTATCTTATGTGTTTTATTTCCGCATTTGTTTTATTTTATTGCTCCATGATCCTATTTTTCTAATAGGATCATACTTGGTATTTTCTAGGATAGCCTTCTGAATTTGTATTTGATGAGGGCTCCCTATATCAACATGAGTCTTTTCTCCTCCTCCATTTATGATATTAATATTAGGTCCACCTATTTCAGCCATAGCTCTAGGTTCTAAATTTATCAGGTTGTCTCCTCTCTGTCTAGCATGATTTTCCCATTTGGAAATCAACTATGGGCATTCCTCAGTAGCATGGGTATTTTTCCTGCAATGTTCACACCAAGGTATTCTTGGAAGTGGACAATATCCTTTCTCATCACAATTGTAGAAATGAACTAGTGCTCTTCCACCAACTGTTCAACCTTGGAATCCTCCTCTGCTTTCGCGACCCCTTCCAGGTCCTTCATTGACCCTGAATGTAGACATATCTAGTTTGTTTGCAAGTGCATCCATATCTCTACACAGATTAGTGTTGTGGGATGGTGAACCACATAATTCACAATACATGTTTTTTTGCGCAGCAGTGTAATTTTGTAAGATGGGACAATGCATTGGAGAATGCCCATGATTTATGTAGATCTCGCAATACTCGACACTCTGACTTCCTTGATTATTTAAGAAGGCGTGGTATTGAACAAGCCCATGGAATGAAGTTGTAGCAACAACCTGCACAAATCTTCCATATGGCCCAACCGATGGAGGAGACATATTAGAGGGCCCCATACCCCTTAGTCTTAGACATTCATTAGTTGCATGTCCTTCCATGTAACAACCTGTACACCATACTTGTGGTCAACCTACTTTAGGAAGGGTTAACTCTTGGATTTTATTAGTTAACACAGAGATTTGTCCTTGTAATTGCATAATATTAGCATATTCTAGAGGCCTTGCAACTCTTAAGTTCCTTGGATAACCTGTCATAGCCTCGATCTTCTACCTTGCTCCAGTGCTTCCCCCAAAGTAGCTATCCTTTGCTGAGTTAAATGGATATGGGTTAAAGGTAGCAACCCCTGAATAAACCATTCTCTCCGATGATCCTCATGGATAGGGTTCACTAATTTCCTTATCACATCCTTAAATCTATGGTTGTATTCCCAAGCAGACTCACCATCTCTCTGCTTTATCTCCCACAACTCAGAGAGAGCTTGTTGTTCTAACTTAGGTAATCGTAATTCCACTATAAATATATGCTTCACCTAAGTGAGCATGAAGGATTTCCCATGAGCCCCTGGATCAATTTACTTCATGTACCATTTAAGAGCCTTATCTCTCAGGGTAGTATGAAAGTCAAACAACTTGTTTGCATATTTATTTCCACGAGAGCTCCAAATGGATTCACATAGAAACCAATGTTGTTTGATGTCCTCATCCACTTTGCCCAAAAATTCAGCGTATCGGGTGAGAGATCCTACATGTTTATTCACCATCGGGGGATTTGGAAACCCTACTAAAATTAACCCCAAAGGTCCTGGTTGTGATATAACTGAAAAACTTGCCACACTTCCACCAGTACCACTACTCGAACTTGTTGGACTTGAATGATTATAAATAATAGAACTTAAAGAAGGGTTTATTGTAGAAATTAACATAATTTTCAATGGCACTAGGAGAGTGGGTGATTTAGGGTTGGTTCCTTTAGCTCCAGAACATAATTATTTAATTTGGGGGGTGTCACTCTGTGGCAGTGTTTCCATCCCATGATGTAATCCGATATCTTTTGGTGTTGCAGGTTCTGATTCTTCCACAAATTACTCAAGGGTTTTGGCCGAGTATTCTTCCTCAGTGGTGGAATCTATCCTTACTCTTTTGTCCATTTCTTATGAATTTCCTTCCTCTTGTCTACTTCCTCCAAAACCTTCACCTCTTTCACCAAATATCTCCTTCAACCATTTTTTATCCAACCTTCCTCATCTCTGCAACTCCCACAACTCTTTCCTATGACTAATCTCAAAGTTTATCTCCTTACACTACTAATTAGACCTCTTCATCACTTTTCTCATATGTTTCCACCACCTCTTCTCAAGAATAAAAACCCTCTTTTGAGCTCGTTTGTCTCTTTCACTTTACTTTTGACGGTCCCCCATATCTCCCAAAAAATATCCCTTTACCTAACTCATGAACCCTCTCATAAATCACCCTCCCCTAAGCGCATGGGTTTACTTTACCATATTAGTTGAAGGAACAAACGACATTGCTTCTTCTACTAATAAAACCTTGATCCATAAAGGGATTCCCCACAACATTTTTTTTCTATATCCTTCTCTAAATATTTCTTTGTATTTTGAGAAGGTTTGATGATTCTCTGAAGAAAACTTGATAATATAACCCTCCAAAACAGTCTGCACCCAAAAATCCATGGCACGAGAGACCTAATGATCTAATCGGTGAAGAGATGTTAAAAACTTAACGATCCAGTTATATCTCTTTTTTACTTGATATTTATACTCAAGATATTCTTACAGTCAATCTAACCACTGAAGTGCTTATTCCAGAAATCTAATCCAAAATATCTCATATTGGTCACTAGTAGAATCTGAATAGAAAACAATGTTTTTTACAACCCTAAAGATTTTGCGTTACAACTCTGCTTCCTGTTGTATGAATGTGTTTCACCTTATTTCCCAGCATTTCTAAACATCATACTTATAGATTTTATGAGGCATCCTAAAAAATATCACTTTAAAGCTTAGGTCTCGACAACAGAATCGAGACCAGGGTTCACAGAGGTTACCAACAAAGGTGTCATTGTATTCTAGGTACGTTGGCACATTCAATATTCCTCAAGGGAATGAGGTCTCACCCAAAGCATAGTTGAGACATGAGTGAAGCAGTGATTTAATGAGAACACAACATTGGGTCTAACTTAGCATCCCATATATTCATACATTGGCACTTAAAATGCACAACGACAATGATCAAATACTGAATAGACATAAAGTAAATATTTTGTGCAACACAATAATGGATTCATGCACAACATAACATATCAAAGAGAGAAAAATAATTTTTAAGGCCCCCAAAACAATCCATCATATTAATAGCATATCCATCAACTATCATACAATAGACACATTTCTCATGCAATAACTTGTGTGATGAGATCTAGTCATGACTACCCATTACAAACTCAAAACCCATTACAATAAGGCATCATGACTATGACCTCATTATCTCAACCCTAAAAACAGTAATGACAATCTATCTCTCTTATGTTCTCAGTCATTATCTCATTAACCCTCTTCTCGACAAACTACCTTCTTATTTATATCTTTCCCTTTACCATTTCTTGTTATCTTTTTGGATTTATGCTGGCATCCATTGCTTTTCCAACTACTACATGATTCTTTTGACTTCTTCTTCTACTTTTACACTCTGATTTATCTCATAGTATTCTAGCCATTTTTTATGTTCTCCAACTAGCATGTAACGATGTTGTTGTCAGGAAATTCAATTTCTTAAATTACTTTGATTAAATTATCAACCAGAGATGTTCGTAAGCTTGTGATGATGCTGGAAAAATATATGCAGGAGTAGGAAACTAATTCTAAGCTAATCAAACTCAATCAAATTCTAAGTTTTTCAACCCTTACTAGTTCCACTTGTAGAAAATCAGGTTGCAAGGTAAAGCGTGCATTGTATTCTCCTTACAATAGTACTCTATCAACTTAATGAGGTTAGGGGATGAAAACAAAGTTTAAGTTACACATGCAAGAAATAAAGGATTTGAAAGAAAGTAAATCCTAACTCTTTCAATCCTAACTTATCATTTCTCCAATGGTAGAAGATCGGGTTCCAAGGTGAATTATGCTACAATTAATGTAGCTCCTTACAACAATACTTTGTCAGCATATGAAATTAAAGGAATTGGAAAGAGGTTTCTAAACACACTTACATGAATTAAACATAAAGAAAATCCTATCTCTTCCAATCCTAAGTTATCATTGCTCAAATGGTAGTAGATCAGGTGGCAAGGTGAAATATGCTACAATGAATGTAGCTCCTTACAAAAGTACTTTGTCAGCATATGCAATTAAAGGAATTGAAAATAGGGTTTTAATCACACTTTCATAAAGGAAAATTAAGCATAAAATAAGGAAGAGAAGAAACAAAATGTTACTATGATCTATTTGGAGTGAGCTCAATTCTCCAAAGAACAAAGTAACACACAAATTAAAGAATTCTGAATCTAAAACTAGAGAATGTAAATTGAAATTGATGTCAAAAGAGACTTTATCCTATTCCATCATAAGTTGGACACATGCTCCAAGAGTCATGTGCTTTGGAATGGAAGAGGCACTCCTTTTTATACAAAAATAAGATAACTAACAATGAATTCAGATCCACAAATCTCTCCTAGATCCACAAATGTCTCATGTGGTTACAACCATGTGCTAACACCTAGCAAGTAATATCTCTACAAATCTTCTCACAAATCTCTCTTCCATGATTCTTCTCCATCCAAGATACTTGAGTCAATCTTCAAATATTCATCAAATCTTCAAGGGGTTGAAAAGGAAATTCGAAATTGAGGCTTGATGGTCAAATATGACTTGGTTGGAGTATTCAAATACACCTATAAACATCATAGAACTCATCCCACTTTGATATATAAGTGAAAAAATGTTATTTTTCCAATATTTAACCATAAACTCACTCAAAATAATAAAATGAATGCTTTTGAAAATAATAGGTCTAAACTCATATGTAATTATGAAAATGGTCTTACTATAAGGCTATGGGAAAGTGGAATATGGTGAAACGTGAAGTAAAAGGTTGGTAAAATAATGGTATTTTGACGACCGGACATTGCCCCCCAACTGAAGGTGTTGCATGTCCTCATGCAATCTTTCATTGATAATTGTGTGATAGATTCTTCTTTTCTTATGTGTAGCAACACTTCTTCTTTTTTATGGTTGGTTCTTGTGTGACAACCATAAATATTGCAAATGTTGGTTCTTGTGTGACAACAATTTCCTTTTTATTTTTCTTGCTACAACAAAGAATAAACTTGAAAATTCAATCATATGAATGTATTCAAAATGATGAGACAATAATGTTCATATCAACTAGTCAATTCTTTTAGCCTCATTTGTTTGAAATTGTTGTGCAAAACATGCTCTTGAAGAAACTAACATCATCTGAAAAGTGTTGAAGTATGTCAAAAACATGGAAAACATCCTCCACATGGAAAATTTCCTTTGGAATATGTGTTTCATATGCAAATCAATGATGCATCTTAGGAAGTCAATGAATTGTTTGTAAAAGTAACAACACTAAATTGGGAAAAACATGTTGGTCAATAGCATATGAGGTTGAAAGATGTGATATATGATCAATGAATGGAATACGAATATAAGGTATGATGAATATCCCCCCCAATTGAAGGTGTTTTCCATACTCGGAAAATTTAGTAAATAGAGAAGGACAATAGTGTATGGGAAATTTTCCAAATACATTTCTTTTAGCATTCAAGGAATTATTGATTAAATACTGGAAAACAACATACCTGAGAATACCATGAGGTATGCATCTAAGAGATATTTGTATTGCTAGAATCTTTTGGCTGCTACTATTGGATCATGGATATTGAAGTGAAATACTTCGATCTTCTTAATCGTATGAACATAGAACAATATATGGAATTGGTACATCTGTACCATCTTGTTGTTGGAACTAATTTGATGGAGTTGAATTTTGAAGTTGATTCTTTGATTTACTGGAACACTGCTGCAAGTTGTTGTTAGTGTCATGAAACATATAGTCTTCATTCATATCTTCATTGTGGCATAATTATTATCTACATGAATGGATTTTGCTGAAGTTTAACATAGAAAGAAATTTCTGGATTAGTAGCCATTAATGAATGTTGTTAATTGATGCGAGACTACTCACCATTAATTTCAATGAGAGTCAAGATGCTCAAGTACATCTTACTAGGTATGAATAAATGAGTTGCACGTCGAGTCACATAGAATATCCAACAAACATGGACATTGATTTATTCCCATTGTTTATTGGCAAGAGACCTTGCCATTAAGGCATGCAAGCCTCAAGGTACTGAAAAGGTCTTTAGTCTCGGTCCTAGATGATGTGTTGAGGTCTATGGGTCAAGAGTTGTTAGAAGGGGGGCCTTAAGGAATCCGCCATCATCCAACATGAGTACAAAGTAATGATTTAGGGGACCATAGATGAAATATCTTCACTATCAAGTAGGAATTATTTGGCAAAAGGAAAAGGAAAAATGAGGCAACTCAACTTGGTAAGTGAGCTGAATTACTTTATTCATGGGTTAGGGCTGAGTGAAAGTAAAAAGCCTGATTAAAAAATATACCCATAAATTAATCAAAATTCACTTTTTAGAAATCATGTTCACGTCTTACTCAAATTTTCATATTCTCTTCATAACCCGTGTCTCATAATGTTTTATTTATGCCCCATTTGCTTGCAATCTTTGTGCAAAAAATGCCTTTGAGAAAAAACAAATATGGCTATAACAACATTTCTGTAGCTGCAAAAAAACATTTATGGTTGACCATACCTTTGATTGAGAGCTAGAGGTTTATGGGATTGACCTGGGCATTTTCTAAACAACAAGGATCCATATTGATGCATTTATCAACAAAACCCATGTGATGTAATTTCCTGTAGAGCTGCACTGATTTCCTGATCATGGAGGTGGCTACTGAACTGAATTCTATCTACAAAAGTTGAACTCATAAAATATCATTAGAAAAGAAAGAATAATATTCTTCAATCCATTAAAAATGAAGGAAAAATTGGCATTAATCAACCACTAAAGCATAGGGAGATGTATGGCAATTCAATTGCTTAAATTTCTTTCATTAAATTATCAACTAGGGATGCTTGTAAGCTTGTGATGATGATGGAAAAATATATGGAGTAGGAAACTAATCCTAAGCTAAGAAAACTCAATCAAATTCTATGTTTTTCAACCCTTACTAGATATAGTTCCACTAGTAGAAAATCAGGTTGCAAGGTAAAGTATGCATTGTATGCTCCTTATAACAGTACTATGTCAACTTAATGAGGTTAGGGGCTGAAAATAAAATTTAAGTCACACATGCAAGAAATAAAGGCTTTGACAGAAAGTAAATCCTAACACTTTCAATCATAACTCATCATTACTCCAATGGTAGAAGATCAGGTTGCAAGGTGAATTATTCTACAATGAATGTAGCTCCCTACGACAATACTTTGTCAGCATATGGAATTAAAGGAATTGGAAAGAGGTTTCTAAACACACTTACATGAATTAAACATAAAGTAAATCCTATTTATTTCAATCCTAAGTTATCATTGCTCAACTGGTAGTAGATCAGGTTGTAAGGTGAAATATGCTACAATGAATGTAGCTCCTTACAACAATACTCTGTCAGCATATGAAATTAAAGGAATTGAAAAGAAGATTTTAATCACATTTGCACAAAGGAAAATTAAGAATAAAATAAAGAATATAAGAAACAAAATGCTACTATGATCTATTTGGAGTGATCTCAATTCTCCCCAGAACAAAGTAACACATAAAATAAAGCATTCTAAATCTAAAACTAGAGAATGTAAATTGAAATTGATATGAAAAGAGGCTTTATTCTATTCCATCATAAGTTGGACACATGTTCCAAGAGTCCTCTCCTTTGGAATGGAAGAGGCACTCCTATTTATACAAAAAATAAGATAACTAACAATGAATTCAGATCCAGAAATATCTCCTAGATCCACAAATGTCTAATGTGGTTACAACCATGTGATAACACCTAGCAAGTAACATCTCTACAAATCTTCTCACAAATATGTCTTCCATGATTCTTCTCCATCCAAGATACTTGATTGAATCTTCAAATATTCATCAAATCTTCAAGGGGTTGAAGAGGAAATTCGAATTTGAGGCTTAATGGTCAAATATGACTTGTTTGGAGTCTTGAAATACACCTGTAAACATTACATAACTCATCCCACTTTGATATATAAGTGAAAACATGTTATTTTTCCAATATTTAATCATAAACTCACTCAAAATACTAAAATGAATGCTTTTGAAAATAATAAGTCTAAACTCATGTAATTATGAAAATGGTCTTAATGTAAGGTTGCAGGAAAGCGAAATATGGTGAAAAGTGAAGTAAAAGGTTGGTAAAAAAATGGTATTTTGACGAGCCAACATTCCCCCCCAACTGAAGGTGTTGCATGTCCTTATGCAACCTTGCACTGGTAACTGTGTGATAGATTCTTCTTTTCTTATGTGTAGCAACACTTCTTCTTCTTTCTTATGGTTGGTTCTTGTGTGACAACCATAAATATTGCAAATGTTGGTTCTTGTGTGAAAACACTTTCCTTTTTATTTTTCTTGCTACAACAAAGAATAAACTTGAAAATTCAATCATATGAATGTATTCAAAATGATGAAACAATAATGTTCATATCAATTAATCAATTATTTTAGCCTCATTTGTTTGAAATTGTTGTGCAAAACATGCTCCCAAAGAAACTATCATCATTTGAAAAGTGTTGAAATATGTCAAAAACATCCTCCACATGGCAAACTTCCTTTTGAATATGTGTTTCATATGCAAATCAATGATGCATCTTAGGAAGTCAATGAATTGTTTATAAAAGTAACAACACTCAATTGGGAAAAATGTGTTGGTCAATAACATATGAGGTTGAAAGATGTAATATAGAATCAATGAATGACATAAGAATATAAGGTATGATGAATATCCCCCCCAACTGAAGGTGTTTTCTGTACTCGGTAAATATAGTAAATAGAGAAGGACAATAGTGTATGGGAAATTTTCCAAATACATTTATCTTAGCATTCAAGGAATTATTGATTAAATACTAGAAAACAACATACCTTCACCTACCTGAGAAGACCATGAGGTATGCATTTGAGAGATCTTTGTATTTTTGGAATCTTTTGGCTGCTACTATTGGATCATGGATCTTTAAGTGAAATACTTTGATCTACTTGGTTGTATGAACATAGAATGAGATATGAAATTGGTACATCTATACCATCTTATTGTTGGAATTGAGTTGTTGGTTCTGAATTCTAAAGCTGAATCTTTGATTTACTATAACACTACTGCAAGTTGTTGTTAGTGTCATGAAACATATAGTCTTCATTCATATCCACATTGTGGCATAATTCTTATCTATGTGAATGGATTTTGCTGAAGTCGAACATAGAAAGAAATTGTTAGATTACCAACCATTAATGAATATTGTTTACTAAAACGAGACTACTCACCATTAATTTCAATGAGAGTCAAGATGTCCAAGTACATCTTACTAGGTACGAATAAATGAGTTGCACTTCGAGTCACCTAGAATATCCAACAAACATGGGACATTGATGTATTCCCACTGTTTATTCCTAGATGATGTGTTGAGGTTGATGGGTCAAGACTTGTTAGAAGGGGGGCCTTAAGGAATCCCCCATCATCCAACGCAAGTACAAAGTAATAATTTAGAGGACTATAGATGAAATATTTTCACTATTAAGCAAGATTTATTTAACCAAAAGAAAAGGAAAAATGAGGTAACTCAACTTGGTAAGTGAGATGGATGACTTTATTCATGGGTTATGGGTAAGTGAAAGTGAGGCAGGAAAGTATGAAAACTTGCAAAAGGGAAAATGGATTGAAGTCCTGATTTAGTGGGAGTAGAAAAGTGAAAATTTTAAGGTTGACCACATGGACAATTTGGAATTCAACATGTATGGATTGTTAGGCTTAGAAGGAAGGAAAATGAACCATCACATAATGGGTTTCTGAGAGGCTTATTTTGGTAGCAATAGTATGGTGGATATGATCTGACATAGAATGATTTTGACTTCATCATGATTTCACTGAGGCATGCCTTCTCCAGAGTATGTGGTCTATGAAAATATCTTGTGCATAAATTCGTGTTCTCTATCGTCCCAGAACCTACAAAAAAACTTAGCACTGACGTGAAATAAAACATGAGACTTATCGAAGAATAGAGGTGATCAATATTTCTTCATTCGGTGCATACGCAAAAATTCACAAATAGTGTTGTTGGCAGCTACCAATCCTGTCGATTTTTATCAAAATTAAAATCATCACAAAACGATTATATCTTTCTATAGCTGCCACCTCCTTACATTTATAAACGCTTATGTTCCTGACCTTCGAGGCAATGATTGGACTAAACTTATCTTAATGAGTTTTTTGTTTTCTTTGTTTAAATTTCATGACTGCAAGCATGAAATTCAAACAAAAAACTTTGTTTGGGTTGTTATTTTGCAGTTTGTGTTTTTCTTATTTCATTTTACCAAAGAAACTACACCTTGAGGAAACCCATGTGTTGCTAAGCTTCAAGTTTTAAAAACTCATTGATTAATTCACTACCACAATCTTTATGTAATTATGGGTATCATGACTTAATTGGTTCGATGGTTGATCATTGGTTTTAATTTGTGAGATGTATGAATGCGCAAACATTGGATTAACATTCGATATGGATTTCATGCTCTCAAACAGTCATATCAACATTCATGTCGCTTGGTACAGGTCTGATGTACCCACGACTTTACCTCACCCTATTGTCCTGTGCATTAATCAAAACATTCATTATTCAAATTGGCGTTTGATACCGGTGGGGGGTTTGGTATTCATTATGGGTAATGGCTCATAGTTCTGTGTGCCCTCTGGTTTTTCATTTTTTCAAACTCATTTTATCAAGCATGACAGTCTCCCAATTTCATAGGTATCGGGCCATCGTGGTTTTCACATACCTCTCCTTACTACTCGATTATTGAAAGTTAGAGCTTCCCTCCCGTGATATCTATTGTTTCTATTTGATAGTGACCATGGCTCCTGTGGTTTGAATTGAACCAAATGACTCAGAGTTTTTTTTTCAAAACCCGTAATTGCATACCTGAGACATGTTTTTGCGGGAGGTTGTTTGTGAAAATGGTTAACAATTTTGGGAAACCGTTGGAAACCCATTTCCGAAATGGGCTCATTTACTGTCCTCATGAGAAATTTCTCTAGAAACTAGACCATTTCAAAGATACATCTCGACATTTGAAGGGAAAGATCTCAAAATTTCCGTTTCGGTTGAGGTAAGCGTTTTTTGTTTTCTTTTTTCTCAGAGATTCATCTGACTGTTGATGTTGTTCATAGGGTTTAATTTGAACATGCCATTCTACTTGTTAATGCTCCTGTATAAAATTTCGAAACACTTTAAGAGACAGAGCATGAACCCTTTGTTGAGCCTCTTTCCTCACAGGCTTATAAAAATACTGTTGCTATCCCACTTGTCACAAATCAGAGACAATTGGGAGAGCTTCCTGAGCTGAAATGGTTTCGCCCAGGATGAAAATACAGTGAACCTACCTTTAAATGTAAATCCCATTTTTGATAGTCCCATGATCGAAATTCAAGGTTTCATTTCGCCTGATGGCTGTGAAATTAATGAGTCTGTGTCTATTGCTTTGAGAACCCCCGTGGTTAAGAAATCATGATGTATGTTTTCGCCCAGAAAATCGTTGGAACATGTAGTGGGTGAATTAAAAGGAAAATATTCCCTTGTGCTTGCGAATGAACCTAATTAGAACCATAATGATAAACCTACTACAAGGAAAATTCGTAAAGGTAAGAAAAAACAAAGTTCAGATTTGAATTTTATGAATAAGAGATCTGGTAATATAATCATTAAAAATACAACAAACTTCAAAGCCATCATAAATTCGGAACTGTCTGATCCTTCATTTGCTAATTTCCAATGGTAAAAATGATTTTGTTAATTTTATTTCATTATGTTATGAAAAATAAAAAATAGGAAGATTTAATTTTGATTTCCTTTGTTAATAATAAGACTAGCTACAAAATATATGTTAGTTAGCGAGTCTGTTTCTGAATATTAGTTAGCATTATTTTCTGAATATCAAATTTGTTTTTCTATCTACAGGAAATTGATGATTATGATGTTGATTACACAGAGAAAACATTTTGGATCATACATTCTATTAATCAGTAATTTCTTTCTTTTATGTTGAATTTTTTTTGTTATTATTTTGACAAACAAACTCATATAGGAGTGGTTTCCAATTTGACTATTTTTGTAATACTATATAGTTTTTGGGGATTGCACTCTATCTTGCATGATAAGAGTATGTGAATCCTAAGCTATTTTAAATAGTGATCACTATTAGTAGTGAAGACATCTTTGGGTGGGATACATTATGGACATATGATTTTGAAGACTGATATGGAGAAGTTGTTCACTACTTGGCTTTAGACCTGTGTGATGCTTACCCCATTATGTTTTTTCCTCTATCTTATGAAATGTTATTACGTTTGATGCAAATTTAGTCTGGTTATCATATGGTATTTCATATTATTAAGTACTTTAATTATGTCTGTAATTTGTGTTCCATATTACATATGTGATCAATTTGTCATTTAATTATTGTTGATTTATGCTAGGTATTGAATGATGGATTATATGAATGCTTTGTATTGAGTTTCCTCCATTCATAAGTGTTCATTATTACAACATCACCAGATCTGTACATTTATCATTATGTCATTATATTCTTCCTCCAATGTATCTTTGAGTTTATTCTAGGAGCATTAGCACTGTTCTTTTACAGTTTTCCCTCGTAGGTTGGACAGTTAGGAGCTCAAATTACACAGGAGGATAAATTCAGTTTAGTCGATTAGTTACAGGTTAGTTTACTTGTTATTTATTTAAAATATTTGGTTAATGAAATAAGAACAACATGAATTAGCTTTCGACTATTTGCGTATTCTTATTTCAAATATTATTTGATTAGCATTCGTTAGTTTTAGATCTTTAGATATTCAAAAGAAAACAAAAAAATGTATGTGCTTTCTTTATCTATTTTATAAACACTTTCAAAAATATTCGTTTCACAAGATGTCAAGAAAATTGTGTACACTGTACATAAATTGTTTATAATCATATGCACATATTCGTGTTTCCTTTTTTGAACATTTGTAATTATTAAACTTATATTATTAGTATAATAGATTTTAGATTAGTTTCATTTATTTTATTATTTTTAGGACTTTAGTTGGCCAACAGAGCCATTAAACCCATCGAGTCATTTCATTCCAAACGGATTGGGTTATTTAGACAACCTCGGTTTGGATTTGATCTTCTAGCTGACGATGTGTCACTTACGCCCATCAAAAAATGGTGCTAGAAGGAGGGCCGACTGACAAGATGGCCTTGTAGGAGCCTTTATTTTGAATGTATTTAATTTCCCCTTGGCTCCCCAAATCACTGTGTTGGAACATGCTTTCCACTTCTCATTACCTAATATTCCCAATGAGACAGTCTCTCGCTTGTCCAAACTCACCTTTGATGGTGGGGGGGATGTATATACTAAAGACCATATTAACAAGTTTTGGTGCAAATGCATCAAACATGATATTTCTGATTGAAATGTTTTATGCAGATTGTTCGCTTTTACTTTTAGGGGTTGGATTAAACATTGGTTTGAGTCTTTTCCAACATATCACATTTTTGATTGGTTTCAATTTGTAGAGGAATTTTTAAATGATTTTGAAA
>ML796539.1:248821-271279 GCA_009831015.1 Picea engelmannii
CCAAGTCTGGTTATTTACTAGGGAATCCAATTCCTATTTCATTCCTTTCTCCCACTTCTTTTTAGTGTCTACCTGCATTGCCTCTTCATAACATTCTGGTTCACTAGAATCAGTCAATAATAAATAATACAATGAATGAGAGTATCGTTCAGGGGGTCTACTTAACCTGGTAGATCTTCTAACAAGACTTGCAGGAGTTTGAGGTACCTACTACTCCTGTTGTTTTACATTTTTATTTTCTGGTGCCTTTGGAGTTTCTTTTTCAGTAATCTCATCAAGCACTGTGTTTTATGTTTTTTTCTTTTTCTTGTATATTTCCTTGCAACTGATCTTTGTACATGAACTTCGCATTGAATATGACATCTCTACTCCTAATGATTTTGTGATTTTCATAATCCCATAAGCGATAACCAAAATCATTAACACCATATCCAATAAAGGTACACTTCTTGGATTTTTCCTCAAGCTTTGTTCTATTTTCTTTATCAATATGGACAAATGCTTCACAACCGAAAGTCTTCAAAAAAGAATAGTTTACCTTTTTACCTGTCCATGCCTCCTCTGGAATTACACCATCCAAAGAGCTTGAAGATCCTTTGTTTATTAATTAAACAACAATATCTACAACATCTTCCTATAACTGTAAGGGAAAACCAGCATGCAATTTCATACTCCTTACACACTCCATGATAGTCATGTTCATCCTTTCTGACACACCATTTTCTTGTGGTGTTCCTGGAACTGTCTTCTCTCTACAATTCCTTTAGTATGAATATTAATCATCAAACTCCTTGCTGCAATAGTCACCTACATTGTCTAATCTGAGACACTTCAACCTTTTTCATGTCTCGGTCTCAACCAAAGTTTTCCATTTCTTAAAAGTATCAAAAACATCAGATTTTTGTCAAATGCAATAAAACCAAGTTTTTCTAGTTGCTTCATCAATAAAAGTAACATAATAAAGAGAGCCACCAAGAGATGATACCTGAGTTGGTCCCCGTACATATGTATGCATGTTGAAATTAGATATTTCCTTAGATCTGGAACATGTCTTACCTCTTTCAACAACCATTGGTTTCCATTCCTTTGCTTTATTTTTACCTTTCCCATTCAAACAATTTTGCATCATGCATCATCACCCAAATGAACCTGTCCAAAATCACCTTGAACATAATCTAGAAAATGTTTCCTATAGTGTGTGGCATGAAATGAAGCCCCTGAATCTACTACCCAAGACTTAGAAATATTATCTACAGAAATAATCAAAGCATCTTGTAACACATCACATGTTACATTTGCTTCCTGATTTTTCTCTTGTTGTCCATCTCTTTGTTTCTTTGGAGCTATGTAGTCTTTCTTCAGATGTCCTTTCTTCCTACAATTTCAACACTCTATCTTTCCAAGTCTGGATTTGTATCTTCCCTTCCTAGAATTCCCATGGTTTCCTAAGACCTTTCCTATATCCTTTTGTCTTCCCCTATTCTCCATGTTCAACGCATTACTTGATGTCTCACATGTGCTTTTCTGTCACATTCTTCGCCAAGGATAACACCAACAACATCATCAAATTTTAAAGTGTTTGAACTAGACACAAAGTTACTTACAACCATGACCAAGTTGTTCCATCTTTCTGGAAATGAGAACAAGATTAGAAGAGCCTTGACCTCATCATCAAAGTCCACTTTTATAGAACTTATTTGATTAGTAACCATATTAAATTCATTTAAATGATCTGCAACAGACCCACCTTCTGACATATTCATATTAAATAATCTCTTTGTTAGGGTCCTAACCTGCACATAGGTAGAACAATATATTCAGATTTAATAAAGGTCAATATTAATAAGGCCTTGCAATAAAATAGAATAAGTTGAATGTAAGAAGACCTAATAGAAGCTTCCGCTTCTAGAAGGATCTTCCTCTAGATGCTTCTTTTGATAGACATATTTAGTATAAATAGGAGTTAAGGGTATGAGAACCATAGCTTGGAGATTATTGTAATAGATCTCTGCTTGACTGAAGGTTTCCCCGTCGAAGAGGCTCGTGAACATTGCTCTCAGAATCAAAGTGTTATTTATGTTGTTATTCTTATATCATTTTAGTGTTATTGTGGTGATTGTTTTGGTTATATTACTGTTATTCTGCCATTTCTAGCATTTTATTTATGTTCTGCATACTTTTTATATCCGGTATACTACAAGTGGTATCAAAGCACTTTCCTTGGCAGAAATTGTGGGTAAATTTTTTTTCAAGGTAGAGATGTATTCCGATGTTTTTAAGCCAAAGAGATCTGTCGTTACGCACATAAACTCACGGTTGAAGGATTCATACACGCAGGAAATACAAGTGGTTCTTAAGCGCACATCCGTTTTCCACCCTTGTAACCCCAGTTGGTACCCCTTCGAGTGGTAGCGCATCAGACAACACCTATGTATGGATCGACCTAGATTTCCCAAAGCCCTCTTTAGATAAACCGATTGGCCGCCTGACTGCTATAGTGCCACCAAGAACAACACTCGGGAAGATACTCTCTAGTACCTGGGTAGTCAGGTAGTACAGCTAAGGGTGCGGTCTATCCTCCTTAGTTAGTGCCTTGAGATATTGGGCCGAGTACTATTGTTGGACCCCGCACATATATCAGAGAGCTATAGCACAGTGAAAACCCTTATCTGTAGAACCCTTGAATACCTAACCCTTGGGGGCAGAAACATAAACAAATTAAAATAGACAAGATATATTGTCACACAACTGTGTTCGGGTTGCCAAGTAACTACACATTTCTTCTTGGTTAAGCATTTGGGCATTTCATCACTACAATATTCTTCAGACCAGAGTATAACTCTGCAGGTGTAAAAAAAAAAAAAAAAATCTGGAAATTTTTTCACCATTATTTGAGACCTATTCCATTGGATTCATCTCTTCGCCCTTCTCACATTCATACATATCATTTTTTGGAAGAAAAAAAAATTGAACCCACCCGCTCCTTTTCGGTTCCCTCGTCCTCATGGCCCATACTCGTAGCCAAGACTTGGAAGCTCGCTTCAATACCTTGCAATCTAGTCTCACCGAGACCCAACAAGAAGTGAAACAACTTAGTGCCAATGTTGCCACCATCAATACAACCATACAGTCCTCAATGGAGGAAATCAAACAAGACCTGGCCACCCAACTTGAATCTATCTTTTTGTCACTCTGCACCAAGCTTCATATCCCTACAGATAACCCTTCCTCTGACTCACCTCCATATACTGAAGGTGAACATTCCTCTCATTCCCATAACTTTCAGCACCATCACTTTCAACATGACCTACGCCTTCCACGAGTGGATGTGACCAAACTTGATGGCTCGGACCCACTGGTTAGGTAACCCAAATGGAACATTATTTCTCTTTATACAACATTACAGATGACTTGGCTAAACTCTGGTATGATGTTCTCCATCTAGATCAAGAATGTTGGCAATGGTGGCAATGGAGAAAAACTTCCCATCAAGGGTATATTGCTTGGACACACTTTGTGGCATAGCTTTATGAATGCTTTGACACTGACACCAACCATTTGGGCCGTTTGACAAAGTTGAAACAATCAGGAACAGTGGAAGAATTTATAGTTGCCTTTGAGCGCCTACCTTTTTGGACAGAGGGCATGTCTGATGCCTTTTTCCGAGGGTGTTTTATCAGTGGCCTCAAGGATGAGATTCGGGCCCATGTCCTCATGGCTCGGCCTCAGAGTTGGGTGGAGGCTTCTAAAATAGATAAAGAATCACAACATGTTGTATCATCTCAAAATCGAAAACCCTCCTTTATCCCTCGCCCTAAACCGGTAAATCCCACTACTCCCTCCACTCCACTAAAGATACAAAAATTGACCAAGGTTGAAATGGATGAACGCCAATTCAAAGGCCTTTGTTATAATTGTGATGACAAATATTTCCTGGGCCACAAGTGTAAGGAAAAAAATATTTTTATGGCCATCTCCGAGGATATTTTGGAAGAGGATGTTGAAACTCCCCTTGTGTCTGAGTCACATAAAACCACAGACATAAACCCTCCCTCAGACCCTCCCAAAGGAGAACCCGTCATTTTCCTCAATGCTCTCACTAGCTTCTCCGCTCCCCAAACCCTCAAGCTAATCGGCTACAACAAGCATCAGAAGTTCATCATTCTGGTTGATAGTGGAAGCACCCATAATTTTATTCATCGCCGCATTGCCCAAGAAACTCATTGTTACATCCATGTCGTCAATAATTTCCAAATCATGATTGCCAATGGTGGTTCCATGAAATGTGGAGGGCGTTGTGAAAATGTGTCTCCAAATTGGTGACTACCACCTGAAATCTCATATGTTTACTATCAACATGGGCGATTGTGACATTGTGTTGGGTGCAGACTGGCTAAGGACTTTGGGTCCCATTCTCATGGATTTTAAGGAATTAACCATGCAATTCGACCAAGAGGGCCACCAATATAATTTCCAAGGCATCACCGCTGGTTCACCTGATATCATTAGTTCCCATCGCATGGAAAAGCTTCTCAAAAAAGGTAATTATGGTGTTATTGCCCAACTCCATGCCATACAAGCAACAGAGACATCCTCAGTGCCGCAAGACCTCCAAGCCATCCTTTCTAAACATCAAGTGGTCTTTTCCACTCCCCAAGGAGTCCCTCCTTCCCGTGGTGTTCATGATCATTCCATTCCCCTTGTACCGGAAGCCTTCCTCCCAATATCCGTCTGTATTGTCACCCCTTTTCCCAAAAAAATGAAATTGAGAAAATGGTCCAAGAACCCCTTAATGCAGGCGTTATCCACCCTAGTACGAGCCCCTACTCTTCTCCTATGGTCATGGTATTGAAGAAAGAAGGTTCTTGGTGAATGTGTCCTGACTTCTGTGCCGTCAACAAACTTACCATTAAAGAAAAATTTCTCATTCCTGTCATTGATGACCTCTTCAAGGGTATATTGCTTGGACACACTTTGTGGCATAGCTTGCTTGGACACACTTTGTGGCATATCTTTATGAATGCTTTGACACTGACACCAACCATTTGGGTCATTTGACAAAGTTGAAACAATCAGGAACAGTGGAAGAATTTATAGCTGCCTTTGAGTGCCTAGATTTTCGGACAGAGGGCATGTCTGATGCCTTTTTCCAAGAGTGTTTTATCAGTGGCCTCAAGGATGAGATTCGGGCCCATGTCCTCATGGCTCGGCCTCAGAGTTGGGTGGAGGCTACTAAAATAGCTAAAGAAGCACAATAGGTTGTATCTTCTCAAAACCGAAAACCCTCCTTTATCCCTCGCCCTAAACCAGTAAATCCCCTACTCCCTCCGCTCCACTAAAGATCCAAAAATTGACCAGGGATGAAATGGATGAATGCCAACTCAAAGGACTTTGTTATAATTGTGATGACAAATATTTCCTGGGCCACAAGTGTAAGGAACAAAATCTTTTTATGGCCATCTCCGAGGATATTTCGGAAGAGGATGTCGAAACTCCCCTTGTGTCTAAGTCACCTGAAACCACCGACATAACCCCTCCCTCAGACCCTCCCAAAGTAGAACCCATCATTTTCCTCAATGCTCTCACTGGCTTCTCTACTCCCCAAACCCTCAAGCTGATCGGTTACATCAAGCATCAGAAGGTCATCATTCTGGTTGATAGTGGAAGCAACCATAATTTTATTCATCACCGCATTGCCCAAGAAACTCATTGTTACATCCATGTCGTCAATAATTTCCAAATGATCATTGCCAATGGTGGTTCCATGAAATGTAGAGGGCGTTGTGAAAATGTGTGTCTCCAAATTGGTGACTACCACCTGAAATGTCATATGTTTACTATCAACATGGGAGGTTGTGACATTATGTTGGGTGTAGACTGACTAAGGACTTTGGGTCCCATTCTCATGGATTTTAAGGAATTAACCATGCAATTTGACCAAGAGGGACACCAATATAATTTCCAAGGCATCATTGTCGGTTCACCTAAGATCATTAGTTCCCATCGCATGGAAAAGCTTCTCAAAAAAGGTAATTCTGGTGTTATTGCCCAACTCCATGCCATACAAGCAACAGAGACACCCTCAATGCCGCAAGACCTCCAAACCATCCTTTATAAACATCAATTGGTCTTTTCCACTCCCCAAGGACTCCCTCATTCCCGTGGAGTTCATGATCATTCCATTCCCCTTGTACCCGAAAGCCTTCCTCCCAATATCCATCTGTATCATCACCCCTTTTCCCAAAAAAATGAAATTGAGAAAATGGTCTAGGAACTCCTTAATGCAGGCATTATCCACCCTAGTACGAGCCCCTACTCTTCTCCTATGGTCATGGTCTTGAAGAAATAAGGTTCTTGGCGAATGTGTCCTGACTTCCGTGCCCTCAACAAACTTACCATTAAAGACAAATTTCTCATTCCTGTCATTGATGACCTCCTGGATGAATTGAATGGTGCCCAATTCTTTACTAAACTTGATCTTCGTTCAGGCTACCACCAGATACGTATGAAAGAGGCAGACATTCCTAGGACTACCTTTAGAACTCATGAGGGCCACTATGAGTTTTTGGTCATGCCCTTTGGCTTGTGTAATGCTCCCTCCGCCTTCCAAAGCCTCAGGAATCATGTCTTCCATCTTTTTCTCCGTCATTTTGTCTTAGTTTTCTTTGATAATATCCTCATCTATAGAAAAACTTGGACAGACCATCTTGCTCATGTGGATCGAGTTCTCCATCTACTCTCTCAGCACCAACTTTTCCTGAAATAGTCTAAATGTGCTTTTGGTGCCTCAGAAGTAGAATACTTGGGTCATCTGGTTGGAAAGGATGGCGTCAGAGTGGATCCTAAAAAGATTGAAGCTATGCAAGATTGGCCTCACCCAAAGACTCTCAAAAGATTGCATGGATTTCTGGGTTTAACAGAGTATTATCGCAAGTTTGTTAAGAATTATGGAAAGATTGCAGCACCTATCACTGCTCTCCTAAAAAATAACTCTTTCACTTGGACTCCAGTCGTTGCTCAAGATTTTCAAACCTTGAAGATGGCCATGTGCACCACTCCAATCCTGGCCCTTCCTAATTTCACAAATACCTTTGTCTTGGAATGTGATGCCTCATGGAAAGGAATTGGTGATATCCTTATGCAGGAGGGTCAGCCTTTGGCCTTTACCAGCAAACAACTATCTGAAAGAAATATGGGCAAATCAATATATGAAAAGGAAATGTTGGCTATTCTACATGTTGTTGATCTGTGGTCCCCTTATCTATTGGGGCAATGTTTCCAAATTAAGACAGACCATCCAAGCCTCAAGTATTTTTTGGAACAACGCATTTCCTCCTCGGAGAAACAAAAATGGGTGACTAAGCTCTTTGGATATGATTATGAGATCATTTACAAGAAAGGAAAAAACAATGTGGTTGCGGATGCACTTTCCCGGAAATATGAAGATGAAGGATCCATTTTTTCTCTTTCCTTCATTGTACCAGATTGGCTACAAGCCATTCTCCAGGAATGGCTACAAGATCCCAAAAGTTCACATCTGATCCAACAATTGTAGTCCAATTCTCTAGCTTCCCCAGGGTACTCTTGGTTCCATGATGAGCTTCGATACAAAGGTCATTTTTATTTAAGTAAACAATCAAAGCTTAAATCCACTGTACTTTCTAAGCTTCATGCTACACGCACAGCGGGGCACTCCGAGTTCACCAAAACCTATGACAGGGTCAAAAGTTCTTTTTTTCTGGGATGGTATGAAACAGGACATTCATAATTTTGTCGTTGAATGTGATGTGTATCAACGCAACAAGGGAGAAATAGTCAAATCTCCGGGCACACTACAACCGCTTCCGATTCCACCTGGTATTTGGAAGGATATCTCTATGGATTTTATTACCGGCTTACCCAAATCGGGAAATAAATCAGTCATCATGGTGGTTGTTGATCGCCTTTCCAAGTATGCTCATTTCTACACTCTTCAACACCCGTTTACAACATCCATGGTGGCTCAAATTTTCATGGATCAGGTCTTCAAGCTTCATGGCATGCTGCACTCTATTGTTTCTGATCGCGACCCAACTTTCACTAGAAATTTTTTGGCAAGAACTGTTCAAGCTACAAGGCACCCAATTACATCTCAGCACAGCTTATCATCCCCAGACTGATGGTTAAACAGAAGTTCTCAACAAGTGTTTGGAAACATATTTGAGGTGTTTTGCCTCGAAAAAGAAAAATCAGTGGGCTCAATGGTTACCCCTAGCTGAATGGTGGTACAACACTTCATACCATACAGCGACACGCATGACTCCTTTTGAAGCGGTATATGGACAGAAGACACCTTCAATTCTCTCATACTTACCTGGTGTCTCGAAGGTCCAGGCGGTTGACCAAACACTTACAGTTCGAGAGGCTATTCTCCGTACCCTCAAAGAGAATTTGGTCATGGCACATAATCACATGAAGAAACAAGTAGATCAAGGTCGCTCTGAACGTCAATTTGCAGAAGGGGATCAGGTGTTTCTTCGACTGCAACCTTACAAGAAAAATTCCCTCAAGGCCAAGCATTGTCAGAAGCTAGCGCCCAAATTTTATGGTCCTTATACCATTCTCAAGCGTGTGGGACAAGTAGCCTATCAGTTAGCTTTTCCCATTCATTCGAAGCTACATCCTGTTTTTCATGTTTCATGCTTAAAGAAGGTGATTGGAACTAAGTGCCAAATTCAAACCAACCTTCCCGAGTTAGCCGAAGAAGGATCCATTTGGATACAGCCACAAGCAGTTTTGGAAGAGCATGAGCGTCGCCTGCATCAGAGAACCATCAAGGAAGTGTTAGTCCAGTGGAAAGATACAACTCCAGCAGATGCCACTTGGGAACCAACCACCATTCTGCAACAATTTCCACATCTCAAGCCTTGAGGACAAGGTTGTTTTTAAGGGGAAGGACATGTTAGGGTCCTAACCCACACATAGGTAGAACAATATATTTGGATGTAATAAAGGTCAATATTAATAAGGCCTTGCAATAAAATAGAATAAGTCGAATGTAAGAAGACCTAATAGAAGCTTCTGCTTCTAGAAGGATTTTCCTCTAGATGCTTCTTTTGATAGACATATTTAGTATAAATAGGAGTCGAGGGTATGAGAACCATAGCTTGGATATTATTGTAATAGAGTTATGCTCGATTGGAGGTTTCCCCCTTGAAGAGGCCCGTGAACATTGCTCTCAGAATCAAAGTGTTATTTATGTTGTTATTCTTATATCATTTCAATGTTATTGTGGTGATTGTTCTGGTTATATTACTGTTATCCTGCCATTTCTAGCATTTTATTTCTGTTTTGCATACTTTTTATATCTGGTATACTACACTCTTCATTAGAAATACCTTATTGGACGTTGAGGGTTTTTCATACAGTTTAGCCAATGTGTCCATTAGCTCCTTCGTTGTCTTTTCTTTCGAAGTATTGAAAGCCACCGATGCTGCCAGGCTCAGCTGTATCGTTCCTAGAGCCTTTCTGTCAAGAATCTTCCATTCTTCGTCCTTCATGGCTATCAACTTCTTTGTTATTCCACCCAATGGTAGGAATAGATTCTTCTGATATAAATAATCTTCCATTTGCATATTCCATAACTGGTATTTTTTGTCGTTAAATTTCTCGACCCTAAACTTTCTATCTTCTGCCATTGCTCCCACTCGAACCAGGAACCCTCTTTTCCTACGAGTTACCTTTCGCTTTGATACCAATTGTTATAAAAAAAAGGATCACGGAGCAATAAAATAAAACAAATGCGGAAATAAAACACAGAAGATGCACACTACAATAGAGACACAGATATATGTGGTTCACCCAGTGTGGGCTATGTCCACCAAAGAAATTTCTAGGTCCTTCTTTTATTATTATCCAACAAATGAAGGGATACAACCTATAGCACACCTGATGTAACTTTATCTTCTTTCTCTCACAGTATCATAACTTAGAATGCAATATTCGCCATAATACATAGCCTCAATACATTTCCCTCATAAAAGAGGGTTGCCTTCTAGGGAAAAAAAACACTAACATAACTTCTATTGTTCGATTTGCAACCTTATAATGAACGGTCTAGATTTACTATGAAATTACAATATACATTTATAAGGCAATTTTTCCTTCAAGGGCTTCGCCCCCAAACCCCCGCTAGGGTCCCGCTTGTCCCCAGACCCCACAGGGGGGGTAACCCCCCCTGCACTCCCCTTCGTGGAGGAGTGTACATTCTTTCGGGGTGTAAATTCTTCATGGGGTATAAACACGAATGAAAACAAAGACCTTTGAATCAGGAATATAATCAAGCTCCACAACCAATAGATCATGTAAAGCAGAAATAATTCTTTAAGAATGTAGTAGAAATATTTAGACAGATGCCTAGTCCTCCAACACCTGAAGTTGTGGAAACGAGTTCTAAATTGAGTCCTCATTAGCCAAGGGTTGCTAGAGAATCATTTTCTCAGATGGAATCCTTAGGTAAGTCAGAGAAGGTTGTCAATCTTTGGATTCAACTATTTTCCAATATTTTGGAGGATGAACTAAACTTACTGAGAGGTTGTGGAACACAATCAATATGGTCTTGGGAGCTGAAGGAGACCATGAGGATTTTATTACCGCCAATATTCCAGAAAATAATGCAAGTAGAGTTCAGTGGAGGAAAAGGAGGACTAGAAGAGAGTTTAGGTTGAATGCTCACATTGATGACTATGAGATCATGGTTGTTATGTTAGATTTGGGCTCTGATGTCAATATATTTATAAAGAAGACCTGGGAAGCAATGGAAAATCCCAAGCTCATTTATTCCCCTATTCAGTTGTAGATGGTGAATCAGTATTTCATTTATCTATGGGAAGGCTGCAAAACGTTAAAGTAGACTTAGTTGGTGTCAAAACAATAGTTGATTTTGAGGTGATTAAGATAATGGGGGATAAGGATCCTTATCCAGCTTTATTAGGAATTGAATGGGCCTATGAAAACTATGTTGTCATCGATCGTAAGAAGGAAACTATGACTTTTGAGTCTGATGGCATGAAGGTCACTCAACTGCTAGATCCTTATTAAATTCCAAGGTACACTGAACCAACAAATGAGAATATGGAGCCAGACGTCATTGATCATTTCTATGACCTTACCACATGTAAACTAGTTAATTGCATCAATCCCACTATTGATGGATCGGTTAGTTTGTGGAGTGTCTAGTCAGCAGATGAAGATTCATAAGAAACATTCAATGATTGGCAACAGGGTCAGTATGAGAATTCTTCAAGGCATTGCACAATTGTCGAATCAGTAAGATGGATTGGAACTGAGATCAATGACTATCTGTTGTGTCATACAACAACCCCCAAAATTTTTGTTTTGAAAGATTAAAATGTGTGTCCCTTTAATTTTTATAAGAAAATTCTCTCTCATTTTATTTGATTTTCTTTGATTTCAAGAAATTTTCATGGTTGTTATATAGGAATTTTGTATATTTTGTGATCATGGTTTTGTTACTGGACATTAATGCTTTATTGTGCTAAGTATTGAAAGTACTTTTCGATTTAGATTCTTCTCATTCATATTTCAAAGTATCATTACGAAGAATTTCATTACATCTTTCAATAACTTGCAAGTTTGGTTTCATAACATGTTCTTGTTTTCATGATTTCTTTGTTGATCGATGTGGCTAATATTATGTTGTTAGGAAAGAAATCAAAAATTCATTCACTATTATCTCATTCATTTATTCTTGTTTTCTTAAATTCCTTACAAAGCTCTAGATCATATTTAGGAGTATGAGCTACAAAATTGCCTCTTAAAATATTTCCATATTTGTGCCTAGAATCACAGTCTATTCATCTCAACTAAATGTCCATTTGCGTTGTCATTTCAAAAGAGAGCAAGGGTTTTCACTATTCTTTTTTTCACGTAAATTTTACTGAGACGTTTTCCCGAGCTGAACCTTTGGACGTTGAGGATTACCACGAATTTATTTCTGAATTTTTGATTCGCAGCTATCCATGGTTTTAAACAATTGAAGGTATTATTATCACCCGTTATATGCAATTGGAATTTGACCTCTGTTTTCACTTACACGTAATCAACTTGCAATGAAGAAAGATTCAATCATTTAGACCATAGAAAAGAGTTAACTTGAATGAATTATCCAACAAAAAATAAGAATTGTTAATGTTTACTCTTTCTTGGTTTATGTAAAGGTTTTTGATTGGTAAAAGGCATTTTTAAACTTGAAATCTTTTTGTTAATATTTTATTATATAATTTCTTAGTTTATAACATTTTTTTAATAGATTCCAATTTGTGTACAGGTATTAACAAGTTTATTTCAAGTTCGATTTTGATGGGATCAAGAAATATCAGATCATTTTTAAGAATTATAAATAGTTGGGGTGAAATCAGCAAATACATGCAAATTTTCGGGGCAGATTATGGCCAAACCATGTCAAATTAGAAAAAACATAAGGCATGGGTTTTGCTCACAATGGATCGAATTAGTTGACTCGTGAGCATTTTCCCCAAACAAATGCATATTTCGAGAGTTATACTCAGTCCATGGGAAGGAATTTTTAAAGTTGTGATTTCACAACTCAATAATATCATCAAAATGCCAACTTTAAAAGTGGAAGAGATCAAGAAAACTTGGATCGCTAATCACAACCTTGTCTCGCATTATCTTATGTTGAATTAAATGAATAATTTCTTTAGTTCAATATAAATCTTATATTAGATTCATTCACATGATTGGATTGGGTATATACAATAAATTATTTTAATAACTATTTATTAAGATTGTTTCATTGTATATCCGTTTCAACAATATGTAAGTTGTCAAACTATTTTGAGAGTTTACAAGTAAAACTTAACCCTAGTTTAATCTACAAATGACCATGAATCTGAATTTTGTTTTGATAAAAATAATGAAGAATCTACAAATAGGAAACTCTTCAGATTCATTTCTTGGAATAGTTATTATTCCCTTTATTCTGATTTGTTTGATGACAATAATTATTTTGTTAACCATTCACCAATTCTTATTGATACAAATGATTTTAATGAAAAAAAAGGAATTGCTACAAATTTAATTAATGGTGAATTGTTGTTCATATCTAATCAGGGTAATGAATTATTTTGAGATCACATTTTTCATGATTATGAGAATTCTTTTAATGTTGAATTTGATCATTTTGATGTGATGTGTCTGATTTATTCTTAGAAAGAAAAGAAAATGTTAATGCAAACTGTCTAGTCATTTATGATAATTATTTAGAGTTTGAGGATGTTAAGTCATCTCAATCATCATCAATGTCTCATACTTATAATAGTTCATGTATGTTTCAAAACAAGAAATCTCCTTTCATTGATTTTACTATTATTAAATATTTTCATTTTGAAACTCCAATAAATATTAATGACTTTTTATAAAAGAAATGCATTCCTATTTTTTATTTAGATCATGATCCTAAACCTATATCTTTTCCACAAGTGAAGCTTGCATTGATCTTGATTGTACTATTTCATCCAATACTCATGAGAAGGATTTTTTTTGTAAATGAATCTCAAGTCCTTTCTAACTATAGTATAGATAGTAATGGTTGGTATTGTGATCAAGATAACTTTGAACACTTATCAAGTGAATCAATAAAAGAGCTTGAGACTCAAATTGTAATCAATGAATATCAAGCCTATTAAACACTTGATAAGATATCCTCACCATTTTTCCAACCATCTGATGATCCTCTTAGGGATCTATTTGAAGGTGGTTTAAATGACTCAGTTGATCTGATAACTATTAATATTTTGTTTCTTGTAAATAATATTAACATTTTCTCATCCCCTCTTCCTTCATATCTCCTCCATGATCTAATGAATGTGCATTCTTACTTTTATGATCCACTGGAGTTTTGATTGAAGAGAATGTTTCAAGAGAAGATGTTTGTGAATATATTAGTGTTAGATGTACATAGTTTGTTTAAGTTTTCTTTAGATAGTTTAGTATTTTATTTTTTTTTGTTACTGATGTTTGATGTATACATATGTGCAGAATTAAAAGTGCTTGATTGGCTTCATTGGAATTACGATTTCACTTAATTTATAATTTCCTTGTTAGATTAGAGTAGGAATAGGAATAGTTTGGTTAAATCGTTTTTCTTTCTTGTTTTCTTTTATATTGCAAGTGTGAAATAAGCAAGCAACAAGCCTTTAATTTTCTGGAAAAGAATGGTTCAGAGCCATCTCAATAAAACCTGTTTACCGACATGTCCATGGAAATTTTCTCTCATTCATCATAATTTTAATTTTTGACAAGATGTGCTCTATACAAGTTATGTGCTTTATGATATGAATTATAATCATGTCATGTTTGTTCTTCTGATGCAACATAATTTTTGAACATCACTGATGAAAAATTAATCACTGAGATAAAGCATTGGCTAACTGCATGATCTGATAAACAATAAGGTTTCTAATCAAGATGCAAGTTGCATGAGAAAATAAAATTGCAAAGGCGATATTCACAACTGCAACTTAAAGCAATGCCCATCTTGGCATGTTTTATTTAAGCATTCATAGATTTACATTAATCATCTACCCTACTCAGCATATAAATATCAGTAGGTACATCTCACTACAATACTACAACTAATAGTAATCGGTCTAAGTTCTCCCCTTACTAATTACATTCTAGATCTGGAATACAGATCTAGTTCTTGCATCTTGTTCCTCTCTCCTACATTTCACACACGCACCCATTACAATACAGTACCATCCCAAATAGAATCCATACAATCGGTTCATTTTCCTTCTTGAGAATCTGTAGGCCCTCTTCTCTTCTTGATTATGTTGCAATTGTATTGTCTCAAAACTGATTATGCATTGGCTTCAGACCATGTTCTTGGCTTCAGACCATGTTCTGTTCCAACATCTTTGTGTTGTGTGTTTCCTTTCTCGGCCTTCTTCACTTGATGGGATGTCTCCTTGATAACTTGTGCAACTTCTTTTATCAAAAAAAAAGGGACCAACACCACAATGCTTGACTCCCCCTAGTCAAATCTTTGGTGCTTTTGTGTTCTTTGATTCGGCATGTTGTACTTCGGGGGTTTTTCTTTCTTCCTCCTTGGCTCCTTCAAATGAAGGGCCCAACTATGGCACTAGATCAAGCACTTTTTCTTTGACCTCCTGGAACTGTTCAAGTTTGTCTTGCCACTTTCTGGCAAGCAATGAATCTTCTGCAACGAATTATTGTGTTGTGCTAAGGTTGAATTCCTTCAGCTTGGATGCAATGAGGGCATTCCATTCTGCATCTACTAATGTCTCAACCTGATGCATCTGAAGGTATGCAATTTGAATGATAGGCCCGGAGGCTCTTAGTTCCTTCTTTGCTACTATTTGAGCTTCAAACAAAGCATTCAAAGAATTGTCCACTTGCTACATTTCATCGAATTTTTCTTACTGCTCCATAGGATCATGTGTTTTAGCTACTTATTCGTTGAGTTTCTGGATTCTGGTGCACAAGTCTTCCAGTGCCTAGTTGCGGCGGGTTTTAACACCCATCCAGTCACTGACTTATTTGAATATGGTGGTACACTCAGCCGTCTTTTTGTGCAGCAAGGCTCTTGTTGTGTTTCCTTCCAGGACAACTCTTTCTAGTTGTTGTTGGACTTCCTTAGGTTGTGCCTCGACCTTCAAATTCATCCTTGCCAACTGGGTTTGAAGGTCCTTTGCGAGATTTGTTAGTACCTCCCATGTTTTTTGAACCAATCTGAGTTGTTCCTATGGTTCTGTAGTGGCATTGTATTCTAGCATATGAGGGGTTGCTTTTCTGAAAGTTGGCCAGATCTATGTGAGATTTCCCTTCATTTTCTCCACTTTCTCTTCTGCCTAGATTTTCAAGTATTCTTCATGTGTTATTTTGGTCTGTTCCAGCAATCCTTCATGTCGCCAATACTTAGCTTGTGTTTCATATTTTTGAACCCATGTTTCTAGGTGATCAGTTGAGGCTCTGATCAAGCCTACTAGCTGCAATGTCGGTAACTGAGCGAGCTCTCTAGATGTAATTGTGGCCTCCAACGGGAGTCTCATATAAAGTGGAATCCTACTAGGAGGGATTGCTCTGATGGTGTCTCAACTTCTTCTTCTCCCTAGAGTGATCCTCGCAATTGTTGGGCTAGTTTAGTCTTCAGGGATAACAGAAGCAAAGGGATAGCTTCCACCTGCTCTAGGCATAGTTGTAACATCTCTGAGAATTGTTGCAGATATTGCAGTATGGATTTGACTGTTCTTTTAGTGAAGTTGTGTGTTTTCCTAACTGAGTCTCCTATGGTGCTTGAGACTCTTCCTCCTTTTGTGTCGTTTCCTGCATTGTGGGTGGAACTTCAAGGGTTCCACTCTGATCCTTCGAGACTTCTGTGTCGCTCTCTATTCTCAGAGACTGTGTATCCGGGAGGGGTACATATGGGATTTGTGTGAGTACTGGTGGTATGGATGGTTGGCTCTCCTGAAAGGGAATATTTTCTGGAATATCAAGTTGCATAGGTTATGGGGAATTGGGCGGTAGGGAGATTGTGGTATCCATAATTGGTGGTGACAGTTGTTGCTTAGTGACTATGGTGGAAGGTATACTAGGGTTATACTCAGGGTCATCGATAATATGGATAATATTTTGGGTTGCTCGAGTGGCTTCTTAGGTGCGAGGTAGCATAGTCAATATAGGTTGTGGGTTGATGATTTTAGCTGGGTTTACTTCTAGGGACACATTGGTTTTGGTCTTCTTGGCTGAAACCTCCTATATGAATGCAATAGATAAAATTGTGTTAATGGTTTTACCTAAGAAGATGGCCTTGTCTGAAAGCTTAGGACATCTTGTCAAAGGCCTCTTCATCCTTTCAAACTAGTGTTCTTCCTCTTCCTCTAATTTTGAGGTCATTGGAGACTTATGGGGTTGTTCTAACTTTCTAGAGCTCGACCCTGCTTCTTTTGTTGGGTTATTTTTCTTTAACAATTATGGTGGTTATGAATAATGGACACCCGACTTACGTAGGGTATTTTTAACTCTTGGCCAAGAAAGGATTTCATTGTCCACTATCTCCCAATCCAAATAGAATGGTAGGGGCCATGTATGAAAGTCTGAAGGATTTGCATGCCTTGGCCAGACGAATGTATAATGGCAGTTCAGAGAAGATGAGATGTTCCTTGTATGCATATTCAGAAGTTCATGTGTTATAAGCATCCTTTGGGTGGCGTCAATTAACTAATTGTACCACTTTAGGAATGCAGTGTTGTTGAACTCCATGTTTTTTGAGTCTTCCCTTGCATGTCAAGGCTCAAAAATATTGGTGAGGCAGCCTTTGTCGGCAGATTCTAACTATATTCTCATGGGTGGCCTCCACTTCATCACTGTAAAATCCATAAGCATATATCTGTATGTGAAGGTACCTCCCTTCTCTTGAACTTCCTCGCAAGTGACAAGGAGTTCTTCCAACAAGTAACTACACCAATTGAACATAGCACCATTTGCGTAGAAGTTAGCCACTAATAGGGCATCCAGTGTATATTCACCCTTATAGTAAGAGTGCATGATCTTTCTAGCGATCACGTAGCATGTCATTATGACTGTCTCAAGGAGGATTGGTTCAATCTTTGTTGTGCAACCTCCCCTCTGTGTATGGAAGCGCTCACACAGGCTAATCTCACCCTTCCTCTTTCCATGTTTGCTCGGTCCTTGAAATCCTTTGGGGATGTCTTTGCCTTCCAAAGATAATCTTGTCAGTTGGTGAATATCTTCAGAATAAATGGGATATCATCTGTCAAGCCATAAACTTCGATCATGCACCCTGTTGATCAGGAACTTGGTGCATCGCGCAACTTCTCTAGTGGTTCCGAACATTGGGAGGTCTCAGAGGTTCATGATCGTTGAGTGGAAAAGATTCAGAAACTCAGCCTTCGGGAGAAACTGCACCTCTCTTGTCAGACCATATTCCATCTCACAGAACACGTTGATGTTCATTTGGGGGAACAATTTCCTGTCCATGAGATCCAAGTCAAGGAGTTTTGTCTACTTAGATCTTCCTTTGACATCACTCAGGACCTCAATTCTGGGATCATAGGGCTCATCTAGAACTTCTTCTTTCGATATGGAGCCTCATCCTTCTGATATTCTTGGCATGTTGACGCTGCAGTTCTAGTAGAGACATTGGCTCAGGAACTAGGTGGCGATCAACTTCTCAGAATGCACTAGGATGCAGAGACTCAACATGAGAAGACAAGTAGGTGAATAGAATGTCGTTTTGAACAAGATTACAGAGTATTATAGATAAGGTAACGAGATAGACCATTAATGAATCATCAATGAATGAGTTATTAGGCCAACAATGCAATCTATGGTGTGGATGTGCGATGGGACTGATAACGGGGTCAGATATTCTAGCCAGATACTAACTTTAATGGGTCTCTTACTCAACACGTGGTCGGCATGAGGGTCTGACCATTTTAAAAGTTGAGAATCATGGCCAGTTTATCGACAATATTGACAGTATCTGCAGGTACCACGACTTCCTTCCTATAGACCAACTGAAACGGGGTGTACTTGTGCAACTTCTTTGTGGTAGTCCTATAAGCCCATACAATTGTTGGAACTCTGTCATCCCAGTCCTCCATGTTTGTGTAAAACACCTTCGTTATCCCTCTCTCCAAAATCTTGTTGAATGTCTTTGTTGTTTCATTAGGTTGTGGATGATAAGGACTGCTCTTATGGTGTTGAATAAGAAATTGTGTCGTCAATGTTGCAATTGTGCTGCTAATGAAATGGCTCTCTTGATCACTAGTCAGGATCCTAGGACATCCAAACCAAGAAATAATATTTTCAAATATAAATCTAGTCGTTGTATCTATTGAACAATCCTGGAATTCTTTTGCTTCATCCCATTGTGTAAGATAGCATGTTGCGGTAATGATATATCTGGCCTTTGACTCTTGTGGGTGAGTTAATTGGTCCAATAAAGTGAACATCCCATTTCTCAAAGTCTTGTAGTTCCCTAACCAGATGAAGAGATAATTTGTCTCTGTGTGATGGCTTCCCTACTCGTTGACAAACATCGCAAGACCTAGCATATACTTTATCATCTTTGAATAATGTTGACCACCATAATCTGTCTTGGAGAACCTTCTATGTTGTAGCTTTCCCTCCAATGTGCCCTCTCGCAACTCCACTGTGGCATTCCCATAAGATATCTTTCCTTTCATGGTTTTGGACACACTGTCTGAGAATGCTAGCAAGTCCCCTATTATAGAGTTGGCTTGCAATAAGTTAGTAATCTATTGTGCAGACTACCAGGTGCCTCTTCTAGGTTGCAAAATAATTCTCTGGGCAAGTACCTGTACTGAGGAAAGAAGAAATATCTTTGAGATGTTTTATAATGGCTTCAATCCGGAACAGGTCTACATCGGGGAGTTGGTCGTCCACTACTCCTCCAATTTCCCCTGATTCCATTCTTGACAGGTGATCCTGTCCTAAGTTACATCTTCCAAGTTTGACAGTTACCTCAAAGGAAAAATCTTGAAAGAGTAAGAACCACCTGCAAATCCTTCCTTCAAGAACAAGCTTATTTACAAGGTATTTCAACGTAGAATGTTCAGTGTAAAACTTAAAATGAGAACCTAGTAAATAGTGTTGAAATGTTTGCAACTCATAAATCATAGCCAAACCTTTCCTTTCGGTTGTTGTGTAGTTGTGTTCAGCTTGAGACAAATTTATGCTGGAAACGTATATAGGGTGATCAATATTCCCTTTCCTTGGTTGTGCTAAGATGGCTCCTAGCACAACACTCGATGCATCCATGTGTACATAGAGTTCAAGTTCCCAATTGGGGTATATAAGGATTAGTGAAGTACTGAGCTTTTCCCTGAGTGTATCAAACACCTTGTCACACTCAATCGTTCATTGAAATGCTTCAGACTTCTTCAGTAATTTCTCCAATGGTGTTGTAATATTGGCATATCTTCTTATGAACCTACAGTAGTATCCTGTATTACCAAGCATCCTATGCAATTGTTTCTCACTTGTAGGTGGTGACATGTTCAGGGTAATTGTGACTTTAGCTGGTTCTACCAGGACTCCTTCCCGGAAAACAATGTGGTCTAGCAGGTTGCAGTGTGGTACATAGAAAATACACTTCATTGGGTTTATATCTATTTGTAACTCCTGACATCTATCAAACATCAACCAGAGTAGCCCTACATGCTCCTTCAACAAACTGTATATCGGCCAATAATCCATGTAGACTTCTAAGAACCTGTGTATGAAATCACGAAATGATGCAATAAAAATATTGGAGAAGACTACAGGGGCATTCTTTAGGCCAAAAGGCATTACATTATATGTGAATGACCCCCACTCAGTTATAAAAGTGGTCTTCTTCTTGTCATCCTCTAAAATTATGACCTGGTGATACCCTGAGAATCCATCTGTAAATGAATGTGCTTCTTTCCCCACAACCTAATATAATACCTCATCACTGAAAGGTGTAGGAAATGTATCATGTACACATGCGGCATTCAAACTCCTATAGTCAACACAAACTCAAATGTCCTCGGTACCCTTTTTTCTATGTATTACTATAGGGCTAACCCATTCTTCTTCTTTGAAAAGAAAGATTAGTCATGCCATAAGAATTTTGTCTATTTATCTTTTGACCTTTTATTTTACCTGGGGATTGAGACGATATGGTTTGTGCTTTATGGGTTTCGAGTCAAGTTTTAGCTCGATCTTCATATCTCCCATGGTTCATTTTATGCCTTTCATTTTTGAAATTTTTTTTGGGATTAGGTCTTCGTATTCCTGTTGATACTGAGAGCGGGGTGAATCAGTATCAAGTACAATTTAAAACCTTTTTCAACTTATACTTAAACCATTCAACTATATCCAATGAGTAATGAACAATAATATAAGAGTTACACCAATACACCATAATACACCATGCACAATATATGAGAAATAATCAATAGTTTATTGTTCAAGGGAAGTAATGACTTCCAAAGGTAGCTACAGCTTCCAAATGTAGAGGGAGGAATAAACCTCCAAGATGAAGATACAATCCTCCAATATCAAGAGAGAGTTGAACTCTCCATCCTTTCCCCTTCCTTCCACCCAAGAATATATGAGAGAAAAGAAAACTTTACATTAAATCATCACCATCAACCAATCATCACGTAGAACCTGATAATGTTTCCTGAGACTTCTTCAATTTCTGAAATTCTTCAATTCTTGGAGTACTCTGATCCTATATATAATATTACTCAATGTATTCTCTGAAACTCCTCCAATTTTCACTCCTTGAATCCTCCCCAAAAAGAGGTTATAGAAAGAATTGTAGACTTTATTCAATTCTGGTCTGTTCAAAAGACCCAACTTGTACAACATGACCCGCACTCAATATTTAACATCTAATTCTGAAACTCTCACACAAGAACCTACAGTCCGTACTCTGTCCAATGGAAGTGATCCCACTTCATTTGGATTCTGTATGAAAACTTTATGATTGTTTTACCGAGAACACCTGTTTCTTGACTAGCTTGAGGACTGCTCACAAACCCTATCTTACATAGAGTTTATCTCCATAATTATAGAGGATCAAGAGTTGAACATTTTACCAGAGGTACCTTGATATGTCTTCTCAATACCATAGTGATTTCACCATCTAAACAGTTCTAGAAGAAAAGTTATAGCAAAAATGGTAAGATGACCTGAAAATAACATACCTTAGAACACATCACCAAAAGACTTCATCCTCCTTTGAAATCTGGCCATCTTATCTTCTTATTATATCTGAAATTCGACTTGTATCAAATGAATGTATAATGATGTTTATTTATACCATTTATGTCACTTCCTTTTAACATTAGGGCCGACCTGAAACTTTATTATTTTGTAATTCTTTTCTTTAATTATTTTCAGGGCCTACATGTACTTCCTTCTTCAATTCACTTTGTCATCTTCAAAAATGCATTTCTCCTCAACCATGAGGATCCATGTGACGTGCCACATACCACCAGAAAAAACATGATGTATACTATCTATTCATGGGTGTTGTATATGCATGTGGATTGTCCTTCATGTCCAAATACCTTTATCAATCTTGCGGTCCAAAACCCATGACTAGGGTTGACATCAATGACAACAATCAATCTTCCAACAATATCCCCCTTTTTCATTGATGGAAACAATCATGCTCCCCCTATCATCATGATCCCAATTTATCTCCCCCTTTGACATCAATGGAAAAGGTTAGGGCTGCTCCACCTGGGTTTAATGGAAAAATGTAACTCTCTTCTTTGGGGTTGCTCCCCCTGAACATGTGGCACTCAATAATACTTCATCCTTATTTTTGGTCTTTGGGACATTTTCTTCCTTAGAATCCTTTTGTGTGGCTTTTGTCTTCTCTCTCTT
>ML796539.1:305725-342139 GCA_009831015.1 Picea engelmannii
GCACCACAAATGGAAAGTCATGACATGATTATTTGGGTCCTCTCCCACCTTCCCATCGAATTTTGGAATGTCCGATGGAAGCTTTGCAGGAATAGCAGGCCATTGGGGAGAGTGACGAATAGGATCATTAAGAATCCTAGACAGATCTGGCAGATCCAAAGTAGCAAGAAAAGGAAACTGCCTATTCACTTGTGGATACTGGTGACTTTGGGGTGGAAGCCCTGTCGGTAGACCAGTGGGACCGTATGCGGTCTGCCCCCAGAGGGAAGACCCCGGTTGGCTCTGTGGTGGTTGAATAGGATAGTAACCCCAAGGATTTTGACCTTGAGTCTGAGTAGTGGCTTGAGGTTGAGTAGTCTGACCTGAACCCCAAATAGGATTAGTCACACCTGGATATGGTTGGCCTAGAGTAGGGATAGGTTGCTGCCCCCCAGCATTTTGAGGAAAGTTTTGCAGAAGTTGATTCCAATACTGGGCCAATGCAGGAGGTATGTTTTGTCCTAACGGTGAGGTTGGTCCCCCAATCAAAGGGACAGTTCCACCCGGAAGTTGTATACCAACCGTAGGTTGGTTAGTAACTGTGTTAAGTTCGGGCAAAGGAAAAGGAAACGTACTACCCTATCCACCCACAGGATTGTGCAAGTTGGGTGCAACATTCTGGATAATGCTACTAGTATTAGGATTGCCAGTGGGAAACTGCGGGAGTGTCGGGATGAAACCGGGAATAGGATGCCCAGGAAACTGAGGGCCACCTGGAGAACCAGATGGAGTTTGTGGAGGTGTTGGATGAGGAACATTCAACAAAGGATTCAACACGTGGTAACCAGGGGGTAAATTTGGATTAACCTCAAGAGTGCGTTGGGTATTAATAGGGGCAAGAGTAGTTGCGGGAATCTCGGTTTGGACACTCGTAGTAATGGCGAGATGGGCCATCTCGAGAGGAAGAACAAAACGGTAAGTGGTAGTTTCGGGTGTAGTCTCTGCCTCTAGAGACACAGGAGGGTTGATTTCGTAGACAGGGGATGACTCAGTACCAAACAAGACTCGTCGAAAATCACCAGACCAAAAAGGATCTTGGCCTACTACACCGTGAGAAGGCCCAGCAGTCGATTCAGAGGATGTAACAATGGTTTCGTCAGAAGGATTTAATCGTCCAACAGGTCGTTCACCATGACGAAAGCGATAATCCTCTATAGTATTGGTTATTCAGAAATCAGCAAGAGGATCAGTGGATGCTACTTGTGGAGGTGGTGTAAAAACTTCTGGGATGTCACTTATGTCCATGTGAGGTAGAGTAACAAGGGGAATTTCACCCGGATGAGGAGAGTCCTCAGGGGTACCCTCAGGTGTTGCCGTATGCAAAGGTTCTGAAGCTTCCAGATGTTTCGGGGACAAACCTTGCATCCTACGTGAACGTCGCGGGGGAGCAATTGTAAACAAGTAATCAACTCCCCAACGAAAATCCTATGGTCAACTTCGAGAAACAACCAGCACACACTAGTAAACAAAAAACTAAGAGGCAATCACCAAGCAAACAATACCTTCTAATTTCGAAGCCACTAGTTGGTGATGAAATCCAACGTCACAACAATGAGACGAGAAGGGGCGGGGCTAAGGTGGAAAAGTTACGTTGACGACCTGCTTAACAGACTACACCCTGGTGCAAGCTCCCACACATAATCGTGGGTATACTCTCCAAGGATCCCAAGTGAGTTTGATCAACGTCGATTCCAGGTACCGTGAAGACTTTCCCCTCCACAGTCACCTTGGGTAAGAACCTAGAGAGAACGGCCACTAAGGTCACCACAAACAACAGTACAGCCTGGGGGGACAGTCATCAGTCCGATCCACACGCAAGGACAGGGTATCTAGCCCGAAACCAACTCAAAGGCTTCCACTCATAATTGTGGGTATACCTCGGAGTGATCCCTGTAATACGTGCAATCTCTACACCGATGTCAACAAAGCAGGGTTAGTAACTCTGCCAACACCAATACGACCTAGTGCTTAACCCTTGTGTTGGAAGGGCATCCCAGAACAATATGCTGCCAATGGATTTTACACTCCCTAACTCAAGATACTATTGTTTGTTTTCGAGCTTTTGGAGAGTGTGTCTCTCTTCCTACTCCAAAGCACTAGCCTAGCTAATATGTTGGTGTAAAGAGCCCTAGAAAACGCTACTAGATTGATTTTAAGATTACGCAATATTCTTAAAGGCTGTTAATTACTCAAAGGCAACGAAAGTGAAACTCATGATGTGTGACTCTGACCCAAATAATGCAAGGACAATGATGGAATATAATCTTTTTCATTCCATTAATCCTAGTTATGGGAGAGAGAGAACATTTTCCGAATCCATCTCAATACTACAATGCAAATGTAATGCACAATTTCCTTTTAGATGCCAATGCAAATAACCATTTATCAATGAACCAATTCTAAATGTCTTTTTCAATATTTCAATAAGCTCTTAAGACTTGATTTTACAATGTTTTCGAAATGACAAAACACAAACTTGAAAGAAAACTTATGGTTCACTTTCCAAGAAGAACTCTAATCAATGAGAAATGAAAATCAAATCACACCGAATTGAACAAAACAACCCAACCAATTCTTTCAATGAAAGTAAAAAAAAAAACCAAACCAATGAGTCTTCCCAATGCAAATGAAAAGGTTCCTTTGAACCACCAAGCAAAAGAGAAAACTACAAGCACTTAACTCTCTACCAATCCCTGGCTCTCAGCTAGTCAGACACATCTAACTCTAGAAGTCGAAGAGAAAGAAAATGCCAAACAAGGCCAAGAAAATAAAGTCAAGTTATCAAAAGCAAGAAAGACCTAGAAGCCCTAAATCTCTCCAAGCAAGCAAACTAAAGCAAGAGAGGTGTAAGTCAATGATCCAGTAAGCCAAAAAGACACAAATCAACTGTTCTGAGCAATTGACAAAGTCAAATCTTGATTTCAAAAAATTTCAAAATCTTGCTCGCAGGCAAGCCTTGGACACAGTGCGAGAATATAGTATTCTCGCAGGCCACTTTGATGCAAGATGTGAACAGTTCGCACTGGAATATATATGCAGAGTGCGAACCTTCCTAGTTCTCACAGGCTGTCAATGGGCACAGTGCAAGAATCCCTAAAACTAATGAAAATTTTGAAAAAGCAAGTAAAATCCAACCTGGCTTATAGACCCAGAAGGTCCCTAAGGGTATCCTGAGGACTCAGACACTGACAAAACAGGAGAATAAGGCAAATAGAGCAAATGGCCACAGAAAAATCAAAAAACCAAAAAGACAAAGGGATAAGATCCCCAGCGGAGTCGCCAATTTTGTTTCAGGATTAATCCGTAAGTGCGGACACGAACCGATCTCCCTAGATCCACCTAGATCTAGAACAAAACAGGACAGAATACTACTCTTTCCCTATATCTAGCCTATTGAGTGAACTACGAGATAAGGGTTATGGACATACCTTATGAACGCTTTCCTTAGATCTCTGTTGTTCCAAGCTTCGCTCCAATGCTCTTACATCGTTCAGATCACAACAGCACAAACCAATCGAAGTAAAGGCAGATTAATATATTCAATAGCTAGTCTATACATGTGATCAAGGAATCATGTAATAAAGTGACATCATCTTTATGGGAAAGGGACATATTACTGTATTGAATTAATTGAAAGTGAAACTTACAAACTGAACCTTGATGTCGTAGGTCTCCTTTCGATGGCTCCTAGCTCTGACACACACACTTGCTCATGCATGAAGAAAATCAACCACTTGTGATGACTTTGCTATAGTCTCTTGCTGCTGTAGCATCAGTCCTTCATACAGGCTTCCAACAATTCTCCAATCAATCTCTTGCTAGCTTGCTTGTTGTAACTTTTTCCATGAGCAATCTCCTCAATATATAGGAGAAGATAACTTAGTTACTTGGATAGAAAATGATCCCAAGATATCTGGAATGCCAGTACTTGAACAACCATTCGTTAGCCAACTCATTCTTCTCGAAGATTCCCTTCTAGAAGGCTCGAGAACTTCATCTTTTTCCCCTTTAAGAAKATGTTYRCACCCTAGCCTTTGTTACAGTGYGAACTATTCRCACCCTAGCTTGAGGCAGCCTGCGAGAATCAGGCATTCTCGYAGGCAAGTGTATAGGCAGCCTGCGAACTCCTTGAAAAATATAGTTTCTGGAAGCAGACAGTTGCAACTTTTCTCAGGAAAGTATTCTTATTGAAGAGCTTGATTTTTCCATCATCATGACATCATCATAACATCATCACGATGACCAAAATTGTGGATAACAAAGTCTGTGAGCATAGAAAAGTTCTCTTGGTGTAGAGTAACAATGGGCATTGCTACCCTGGATTGTTGACTATATAATCCCCTGGACCCCTGGATGCAAAGAAAACAACAAGTGGGAGAATGTTGGGTATGTTTTATATTCTTTGCATGTGTGTGTGTGTGGGTGTGTCAGATATGACAACTGCATCTGATTTTGCTATTTTTAACTGATTTGTAAATTAATCCCGGATTAAGGGATTAGGGTTTTGGTATCTACGGAATACCTAAAAACATTGTATATATTGTATGACGAATGGTGAAATTTGAGATAATGAAAATAAGAAAGGTTTTCCCAATTGAGGGTTTCCGGTAAAAATCTCTGTGTAATCTGTGTATGAGCCATTGATTAATTTCTGTATTGCTTGAGAATCTATATGCATTGCTTTACTTCACAGGTTTAAAACTTACACTTACTAGGGTCGTGCTTCTTGAACTCAATATCCACCAGCTTCATTTCTTCTAAAGTCGTAGCCTCAGCTTTAGTGTGGCCAAAATCTAACAAGGAATACGCACCAATATGAATAGGGAAGGGCAGCCATACTTTTTTTATACTCCTTTGAGCTCTTTGCTTATTTCGTCGAGCACAGTTTGTCTAGCGATCTCATGACACAATATCTTATCTGGAAAGAATAGTGGGAGAGCATATGGAGGGACAGAGGTGCCAAAAACCCTGATATACGAAAAATTCTGCCTCTAGATACCAATCTTCCATGCTGCTTAGGTTGGTCATGACGCTATTTGACATCCTGGGAGGCAGCTGGCCAAAGATGGCAACATGCAATGGCACCATTACCCAATTGAAGATCTTGTAGATGAATTCTTTGGCCTTATCCTCCCAAATCTTTGAGTGGTAGACATGAATAGGCTCTGTATTGTATGGAGCCCAGCTCAAGTTCATTAGTGGGAAGGGTGTCATGAAGCATATGGAATCCATGATATAAGCAGACATAAAGAATGAAGTTGCTTTCTTACTTTCCCTCTGTGCTCGATATTCAGTAATTCAATTGGTCAGACTGTTGGACAACAATTTGTCCCAGTCGAAAGAGAAACCCTCAGTGACTCTATGAATGAGTGGCACCCATGGGAGGAAAAAATGGGTAGTGTCTTCCTTTCCATACAACCTGTAGGTCATCATCGTTATGTACTTGAACTATGGCTCCAAGGAAGAGATTGAATAGATCTCGTTGGAGTTAGCCCTGAATTTCGCAGGGTGTGAGACCCAATCTTTGATCATATCAGACAAACTTTTTGCATACTGCTTGCACTCCTTCTTCTTGAAGCCTTCTAGGAATTCGGCATTGTGAGTAAGGTTCGGCGTGGGTGACATTTTATACATTGCCCGTAAATGTTTTGGCTGGAAGGTACCAATCATCACCTTATGTTCGCTAATAATCATCCTGGTCGGGATGTCCACATGGTCTAGCACCCACCTGATCATATCACAATAGGGAAGAAGTTGGGGCCTCGCCGCTATTTTTTTCATCTCTGCTTGAGCGACGATTTTGTATTTGGTTGACAAATCATCCTTCTAGTTGTCGCTAGAATCATCCGAATAGTTTATCGACTCGGATTGCAAGATGTTGGAAACGTATGACCATGTCTTGATAGAATTAATACTTCGGAGTGAGGTATTGGAAACAATGCATGAACCCTGACCTGAAATCTTAGTAGTTGACTTGGGCATTTTTCGTGGAGCCATGCTAGTGAAACCTGCAACTGGACCACCTGTCGAAAAGATTTGAAAATCACAAATAGCAGTTAACCTGGAAAAATGGCTCTACGCGCAAATAGAAATGAGAACTGAAATAATGGAGAAAAAACTATCTATCTTGGTCATTTAAACCCCTGGAGTCCTTGCGAACAGAACGGTCAAATTGCTTAATAGAAATATTTAGAAGTAAAAACGAGATCCTACTATCTATCACCTCGTCACAGTTCAAATAAATGCCATAAATGTTTGACGAGTCATAACACAAACAAATGAAAAAACATTTAAAACTTATTCCATAGACGATGTGTGTTAAAGGTTGCTTAATGCATCAATTAATCCAGTTAAGATCCTTTAATTAAGTGTGTTTTAGTCTTTAATCCCCCCTTTTCAGCGTTTGTCATATCGGAAGATTTCCCTCCTAGCCTTTGAGCCCCCAAGACCTGAAATCGTGATGATGTGATTTAGTTAATTATTCGTGATCTGACTTAAACTCTTAATTAATCCATGCTTGAATAAAGAATATCGCGACTCGGAGCTATGAAGGTATTGTTTTTTGGGAGAGCGGTCACCGAGTCATGAAATCGCGATTGTGCTTAACCATGGTTTATAATATTTACTCCCGACACTAACCTGGGTAAAATTTTAAAACTGTTATCACCACTTTGCATGTCAGGATACTAAGGATAGTGGGAAACGTCACAAAATAAGAAAACTCCTCAAACTAGATTTTTGGGCTTAAATACAATATCTCACTTATTTAGAAGAAGGAGGCTCCAACATAGTCTCCAACTAGGGATCTCATCTCCTCACGGGACGAGAAGAACAGTAGACCGAGTGCCTATATGGGTAAATGGAGTCATCAGTTTGCTTCTGAGAAACTGGTTGGGAAAGAGGATACAGAGAGAACCTTGAGGTTCCAAATTGAAATCTGGAAAGATTTCAAACCCGAAACGCTTTCTAAGCTCAGCTAAAGTCCACAGTAACTCTCCCTTCATCGACACTGAAAGTGGGTCTACCCAAGGCGGTCCAAACAAATCTTAGGAAATTCAACAGATCCTGTAGATTTTGACTTGCATCAAAACGAAGTATAATTCATGCTTTTGATCAGGGAGACCTGTAACGAACCTGAGGTGTAGATCTAGTTCCGAGAAATCTAATTACCATATCATAGTATGATTTATGTATGACAACCTTATAGATATCTTTAGACATTGCATCACTGCCAGCGAGCCTGTTCAGTACCTCGGTGAAGTTATCTGGTCCCCTTTATTGAATTTCCTTTCACCACTTCAAAGGGTAACTATGCATTTAAATGCTGAGATGAGGGAAATCATTTTATGAATTTCCTTTCATGATCTCTTTGGACTAGATGGGGGCAATCAATTATGAATTTCCTTTCACCATCTGTCTTATATTTTATTTTTTGGAAATTGAAGTGGGGGCAATCAAATTGTATAAGTAATACCAGGGGTGGTATCTGTGTAAAATTCCCAACAGAGGCCTGTCAACTTGCTTTGAGTGCTCTGGACCAACTTTCTCTTATCCTTCACAATTCCCTAGCTCGCAGGAAAACAAAGGGGGGAATTCATTTCCAGGGTCCTTCTTTTGAGCAATACTTAACCATTTGAAAACTGTTGAAAGACTTAAGAGAGTTAAGGTCTACCCATGCATGGCCTTGTTCAGCAGGGGACCAAGAAACTGTGAAGACCAATTTACTTCCGAAGACGCTCGCAAGTTTCCCAAATGGAAGAAGAAACTCTTTTCCTCTGTGGATGGTATGGGCAGGTGTCAGAGCTTAAGGAGAAAGGGCCAAGGGTGAAAAAGGGAAAGTGAGTAGGCCATGGGCCCCCAAAAAATTGGATGTTATCAAGCAATCCTGACTCAGGTGAACACATCATACTTGTGAGACTACTACTGCGTTTAATTGATATTCATTTGAAAACCCAGATACTCCGGAAATTCATCTCTTTACCTTACCACTTCATCTTCTTCTTGAAAAAACATTATTTATCACCTGTTTCGGGTGGGTCAATTTTTGGATACCTGACCGTCCCTTTCTCCTTTCATAGTTTGGGTTGTAATTTGGAGGCCTACATGAAACAACATGAAGAGTATCAGGTCTTCGGGATTTATGGGATTCTGGGTGTCAAAAATTATGTCTATACTTCTAGGAAATCAACAACTTGTTTTATTCAAGATGAAAGTGAACTTAACAAAAAACTTTATGAAAATAAAAGAGAAAAAAAACTGGTATATACAATGGAGGTATGGAACTGATTTATTGCATATAGTGCTTTAAATAACGCCCGTTGACAGGGGCACTGAGAGTCACACCATCCAAATTCTCTAACAGAAATGAATTTTTCCCTTCAGAAGCTGATATTTTGAACGGTCTGTACCAGATATGATCAAATTTACCATGTTTTGTCGAATATTCCCTCATGGCATCCCATTTCAAAACCAAATCATCAGGGAGGAAATCCTTGCTTTTGGCTTTACGATCGAACAACGCTTTCATGTCATCCTGGTATTTCTACATCCTTGTGTCTACCTCGGTCCTGTGTTGTTGGACCTCTATCAGCTGATTTATTCTTCTAGTGACGTGGTTTGGCTCTTCTCTCTCATCTTGCCAGAGATTCATTATAGGGAGCACCAAATTTATAGGTAAAACCACATCAGTCCCGTACACCATCTAAAAAGGAGAAGTACCAATGGATTTCTTCGTACCTATCTGATTTTCCCATAAGGTGTATTTTAAGTGTACATGACAAGATCTTTTGTTTTCACTCAATACCTTCTTAATTATGGTAATCAAACTCTTATTTGATGATTTGGCTAACCCATTACCTTGAGGGTAATATGTTGTGGAGTGGCCCAATATGATGTTATATTTTTGGCAAAAGCTGACCATTGTCATAGACTTGAATGCCTGGGCATTATTCGTCACTATTTTTCAAGGACAGCCAAATCTGGACAGTATGCTTTCTTCCAAGAAATCTCTCAACACTGAATCGGTCGCCTTCCTAGTGGGAATAGCCTCCACCCATTTGGTGAAATAATCTGTGGCATTGAGGATCCATTTGTGTTGATCGCTGGAATGTGGATTGATTTCGCCTATAAAATCTAACCCCCATTATTGAAAAGGGGCTTTGGTTTTGACAAGAACCAGAGGTAGCGTTGGGAGATTTTGTTTTCCCACGAACAACTAGTAAGGGTTGCAGGCTCTGACTTTTATGTTGACATCCGAGAAAAGTTTAGGCCAATAATATCCTACCCTCAGGATTTTATAAGTAGTTTCCCTCCAGGCATGATGCCCCCCACACACCCCTTTGTGGAATTCGTTTATGACCCCCTCTATTTCTAATTCTACCAAACAAACCAGTAGGAAGCCTAAGGGGTCCTTCCAGTATAGTTTACTTTTGGATATACAGTACTTCACTGCATGCAGTTTCAGTGTCCTGGCTTTCGCTGGAGGCAGATCACTAGGGAATTTTAGGGTCAGTAGGTAGGACACTATATCTTTATACCAATCTAAAAGGGAAAACTTCTCTTTGATTCTGGAGATAGCTATTTGGTCGTCGGGCTCATTTACATCCCCAAGTCCTTCATATCCCTACAGGTTATTTATTCCAAGTGCTCTGAAATTTGATTCTGCCAAGAGCTTAGCCAGACCTTGTCCTTTTACTAGCTTTGTTGGTTTTACGTCTAGGTCAAACTCTTGAATTTTAGCGAGCCACTGACCCCTTTTTACATCACTGTCAGGCTGAACCAATATATCCTTCACGGAACTGGTGGGAACGTATGTGATTACCTTGGAGTGAAGCACGTAATTTCTAAAAGCCTTCAAAGCCTTAACCATAGTGTATGCTTGTTTCTCTATTATATTGTATCTCAATTCGGCATCTCTAAGACTTTTACTAAAAAAGGCTATTGGTTTCTCGAAACCCTCTTCATTCTTCTGGAGGAGTACTTCCACCACTATGTGTTCGGAGGCGAACGAGAAAATCAGGAAATCCTTTAGGTAATCAGGGCTTGCTAATACGGGCGCTTCGCTGATAACTTTATTTATGCGTGCAAATGACACTTTAGCCTCCGCCGTCCATTTCACTTCGTTGTTATTCTTGAGCATATCTGTGATCAATTTTATGATTTCAGCAAATTTTGGAATAAATCTTCTCAAAAAAATTATTTTTCCTAAAAATGACTGAATTTCTTTTATATTCCTAAGAATATTTATGGTGTCTATGGCTTCCACCCTTTTAGGGTCAATTTTGATTCCGTCCCAAGACACAATGTGGCCCAAGAGTTTACCTTCTTGCATCGCGAAGTGAGACTTCTTGGGGTTTAAATACAAACCAAATTTTTGGCATTTTTCAAACGTTTGCTTTAGGTGCAGCAGATGGTCTTCATTGGATTTGGAGAAGATAGTCAGGTCATCGAGTTAGATAACCACAAATTTATCTTTTACACCAATGAAGGCGATGTCCATAGTGCGCTGGAAGGTAGCAGCTGCGTTCATCAGACCAAAAGGAATTTTGTCATACATAAATGTGCCCCAAGGCATAGTGAAAGTTGTTTTTTCTTTATCATGCTCGTTGACAGCAATTTGATTATAACCGGAAAACCCATCGATCATCAGTATCCTATTTGCCCCGACTACTTTTTCCAAAACGTGATCCATTTTGGGTAGAGGATAGTTATCTTTGAGGGAGGACTTGTTTAGATTTCTAAAGTCTATGCACAGCCTAATCTCCCCGCTTTTCTTCCTAACCGGGACTAAGTTCGCCACCCAGTCAGAATACATGAGAGGTACAATAATTTTTGCACCTAACAGCTTTTTCACTTCTCTTTCAACCACAGGTAGTAAAATGGGGTTGATTTGTCTGAGATTTTGTCTGAAGGGATTAACACCAGGTTTCAAAGGTATCTTGTGCTCGATTACAGAGGTATCATAGGTTCTGAGCTCATCATAAGACCATGCAAAGACATATTTATACCGCCCGAGTAAATCCTTATACTTGTTGTTTATCTCAGGAGGAAGGTACTTTGATAAATTCACTACTCTGGGCTCTTTGGTGATGCCCACGTCACAGTCTTCAACCTCCTCTAGTTGGGGCTGCAAGGTGAACTTCAGAGGCATGTCATTTTGATCAAACAACCTTTCCAATGGTATCAGGCCCTTAGGGATATGATTACTTTTTAACACTAACAGGCGATGATTTGCAATTTTTTCTCGGAACTCCTGGGGCTCCTCCTCTTCCTACATAATCTAGGTATGATTGTTTTGGTTCTCCTGGTCAATGTGGTTTTCAGAGAAATCACCCACCATTTCCAGGAACTTTTTGATCTGTTCATCATCCTCGAAGACATGTCAGTGTTGTATCTTGTTTGGTATGGATGGTCTATGCCTTACCTCTATGTGGTACTTTAATTTGAAAGTGGTAGGGGGTACAAAAGTCGAAGCCTCTTTGCCCAGTGAATCAGTTTGTTGGTTTTCGGCTCGTGGGATGAAATGAACCTTTACCGATGAAAAGAAATTTTCCATTAGATCCCAGGCACAATTTATATAAGACCTCAGTCTTGGGTACTTGGCTTGATATTTCCAATTTACCTGCTTCACAATTAGTTCTACATCTCCATAGACCTCTAAGTTCCTTATGTTTAGCTTCTTGGTAGCTTCCAGACCTAGGACTAGAGCTTCATACTCGCAAACGTTGTTTGTGCGGTCTACGTCCCATTGTAGCCTGTATGAGAAAGGGACGACGGATTCATTTTTAGGTGCTATGAAAAGCACCCCCGCACCTGCTCCTTCCAACGATGAAGCTCCATCAAAGAACATTTTCCAAGTTCCATTGTTGTGCATATTTTTAGCTATCTTTTCGGTTCCGATCTCATCGATGTCACCTTCTTCTGCACAACTTTCTTCAGTATTGTCAAAGGATAGAATACAATTTCCCAGTTCTTGATCAGCGATGTAAACTGGGTAATTGTTAGGATTCTATGGATCACTTACCGTATATGCCAAATGTGTTTCTCTGTATAACCGTGTGAACTGTCCACCAAAAATAGGGATTGTGGCGTAGGTCATATCCAGCTGAAGGGATCCCCTGAGCTTGGCTCCCCAAGATCTAGATAATAGTAAACCATACTTCGGGGGTATATTGATGACAACTACATCCATTAGGACTTTTGTCGTCGGAATCTGGGCGAGGGTGACTACTAGATCTTTGATCATGCCCATGCACTTAACTCTCCTTGAATCGAACGAGTAAAGATCTCCATAGGGTTTGGTGATTTCAAGGCCTAGTCTATCCATAATAGATTTGGGCATTACGTTATGAGAGGCCCCGGAGTCCAGCATGCAATTATGCAATAGTTGATCGTGCACTTTCAGGGTCATATAGAAAGGGGTGACAGTATCTCTGGCGCCTTCAAAATGTGGACCAAAAGTGATATTAGGCTTGTCATCTTCCAGATTTATTACATTGGAGTGACTCCATATCTGAAAAATTTATCATCTTGGTTATTTGTTTTTGGTACACAGGATTCTTCGCCAACTCGACCAAAGGTATGGGTATCTTTATCTTTTTTATCTCACTTTCTAGGCAGAAAACTCCTACGGTTTTATTTGTTTCATTGGCCTAAACCTCAGACTCCTTCCTATCAATTTTATTTAGTAACACCATTTTAATTTCAGTGTTTCTGGTTTTGGGTGTCTGCGTTTGAGCTGCCTTATTTTTTCTCGCTTGGACTTCGGCCCCTTTTACGTTGGCATTCTGCGAGTCTACCCCTATGTTATTTCACATCTCGATCTCTTTCTGGACGGGCTCGTATATTTCGCCCCAAGGAAAAATTTTCTTGGGTTGCGCAATCGACACAGGTTTGTTTCTAGGCCTTAGATTGTACTTGTGTTAAGGTTCGGACATTATGGTGTCGACCATTTCTTGATAACCGAAGTCACCAGCGTAATTTTTTTCTTCGATCGATGATTGTTCTGTGTTTAGGTACTTCTCATAATCTTCTTTGGTCAAGTGAGGTTGTACACAGTCATCGCCTAAGTTGTTTACATCTTCTTCCAAGTCTTTGAACTCTTGCATATCATTTCCCCTATAAAATTTTCATTTTTTAGAGGTGCTTGGATCTTTTGGTCTTCATTTTTAATTTGTCTTGGTTGGAACTGAGGATTGGGATTTCTCCTTAATTCTCTCTTAACGAATTGATCAGCTTTGGATTGATCTAGCTCCATTCTCGAGATTTTGTTTGATAGTTCTTTTATTATCCTAGCCATGTCATCCATTTTGTCATATGAGGATCTTCCAGATCTATAGGGACCTTCTTGTTCTCTGAGACATCTAGTTTCCCTGTTTCCCAACTCAATTTTTGTTTTTGATTTACCCAAAGCCATCATGTTTGACTCAATTTCCACAGCATCGTCCTACATTCAGGTTAGGTCGGCCCCTCTCCTTTCTCTTAATAGTAGAGCGAAATAGGGTTCAAAAGCTCCTACAAAAGTTACTTTGGCTGCGGGTTGAGACGGTTTAACTTCAACAGGGATCTTATTATACAACTTGTTAAACCTTTGGATAAATTCCATAATAGTTTCAAATCCCTTTTTCTTTAAATACTCGAACTCGATCAAATAGTATAAATGATCATTTCTTTCATCCCATTGTTTGAGAAAGAGGTCTTATAGCACATCGTAGGATATGATTGAACCTGGGGGAAGGCTCTGAAACCAAGTTCTTACTTGTCCTTCGAAGGTTTGGACAAACAATTGGGAATACACGTCCTCATGCTTGAGACCTAGAATATTAGTGAATTGATCAAAAAATTTGATATGCTCAGCTGCAGTTAGATCCCCTTCTCTTGTGAACTTGAGTAAGTTTTTCATACAGTTTTCAGGTAAATCATGGAGAGGTACGGGAAGGACCAAAGGGGCATATCTAGAGGCTACTTTGGTGAAAACCCTGGGAGGCGGTTGTTGGCCTTGACCTCCTATTCCCCCTGCTCCTCCTTCGACGACGGCCATGGATAACCTAGGAGAGGAAATCGGTGCATTATAAAGAGGGTTGGAGAAGATGTATAGTGACTTTCTAGATTCCTCAGGGTGGAAAAGGGAGAAATCAGGAAACTTTTTACCAAGGGAGGCGAACGACGAAAAAGGAGAAGAAGGTATACGTGGACTCGGCTCCTCCGACTTGCAGGATATGTAAATGGGAGAACCCACCAATGTCGAATCCGTGTACGTGGAAACTTCTTCCAGGCCTTGAGTGACGGAGGGGTTTATATTGAGATTCGATGGGATATAGATAGGGATGAGCTTTGAGGCAGGCATGTCACCCCTTGTAATGTAAGAGGTAGTCGGATAGATCTCAGTTTTGACGACACTATCCAATATTTTCCTGAGAGGAAGTTCTCACAAGGATGAAGGTTTGAAAGAGGTCTTACTTTCATACTGATTCGACTTGGGTTGATATGCAACCACTTTTTTTTTTAAAAGACCCCTTGGTCTTAGTATTTTTTCAGGGTCGAAAACTGGCGTTGTTTGTTTGGCATCTGGGTTTTGTCTGGTGTTCTTCCGAAAGGATGCTAGCTTACTTTAAGAGTGGAGTCACCAAGTGAGTGATGAAGGTTTAACCTTAACAAGGTGTTCGCTCTTTGTTCACTATCAAAAAACGAAACTTGGAAATGTCATTTTCTCAGGGGAAAGTGACTACGATTCTCTGTCCTCGGCAACGACGCCAGAAAGATGTTTAAAAAGACCCCTTGGTCTTAGTATTTTTTCAAGGTCGAAAAATGGCGTTGTCTGTTTGGCATGTGGGCTTTGTCTGGTGTTCTTCCGAAAGGATGCTAGCTTACTTTAAGAGTGGAATTTACAAGTGAATGATGAAGGTTTATCCTTAACAAGGTGTTCGCTCTTTATTCACTATCAAAAAATGAAACTTGGAAATGTCGTTTTATCAAGGGAAAGTGACTACGATTCTTCATCCCTGGAAATGGTGCCAGAAAGATGTTGTTCATGAGTCTACACTTAAGGCTATAAAGTGTATATTCTAAGCATCTAAAAAGAGTGAAAGAAAAGGAAGGGGAAGAAACAACTTGGGGGGATGAAGCTATGGCCGATCTCTGAGCTGTCTTTGTCTAGCTTCTAAATATTCTTGAATGTTGATATCTCGCTCAATGGAAGCCCATGAACGTTCGAGCTCTGTCCGGGTGGTGGCGGTCTTGAGTATGGTATGGAAAATATTTAAAGCGATGTTGGTTTGATCCGATAGACCTAAGCTTCTCAATTTCACGCAGGTCGGCTGTCCGAGCTTCCTCAAGGCTCTTTCTCACCTCGTCCCTGACATTCGCTTCAGCAGTAGCCACTTTAGCTTCCAATTTACTGATCAGGGGGTTCTTTCATTTCAACTGGGCCTTCAAAGTCTCAACTGAGTATTGATTGGTTGTAGCATAAGCCCCTAGTGTCCTGGCTATCTCCTCTGTGAATTCTTCCTCTTTCGTGGCCTTCCCATCTATCATGATTTTAAATTTTTTAGCCATTACTCCCTCTTTTTGATACAATTCTTGCCTCACCATGGCTTTTCTTTTTTTGTCAAAGAAAAATTCATTAGGAGGCAGCTCCTCTACAGAAATGGGTGTCAGTTCTTCATTGAAAATCTACCCCACATCATGATTCCCCTTTGTGAACTGTAAGGGTGTGATAATAGCAATTGGACTGTTGATTTTCTTGGATAGTTGTTTCAGGGTGACCTCTGTGACCGGCTTGTTTGACGTGAGAGACAGTGAGTCACCCAATCCCTGCGAAGGTATCTATGCTTGGCCTTGGGCCTACTTGCCTGGCATACCCTTTTCGGGGTTTCCTTCCTTCTTCTGGGGGACTTCGTCCCCTTTCTCTGAGGTTCCAGCCTCCCCTATTTTCCCTTGGTCCTTTTCCCCACTAGGACTCGATTCCTTTCTACCTTTGGCTTCCATCTACTTTGTAAATGGAAGCTTTGGGGCTTCACCCTGTAAAATCTGGGGGTGACAACTCTGTCGGTGCTCCTGTAATTTCAAAACTTTGGTCATATCTTCGTGTGGCAGGGCTTGAATTCGACTTAGGACTTCAGCGAAGGACATCACACCTTGGAATATTTCATCATGAGGGGAATCCTAGTGTTCATACCTCTTCAGGCCACAACTCGCCAGGTGATTGCTCACAACCTTACTAGGGTCGTTCTTCTTGAGCTCAATATCCACCAGCTTCATTTCTTCTAAAGTCGTAGCCTCCACTTTGGCATGGCCAAAATCTAACAAGGAATAGGCACCAATATGAATAGGGAAGGGCATCCATACCTTTTTTGATACTCCTTTGAGCTCTTTTCTTATTCCACCGAGCACAGTCTGTCTAGAGATCTCACGACACAATAGCTTATCTGGCAGGAATAGCGGGAGAGCATATGGAGGGACAGAAGTGATGAAAACCCTGATATACAAAAATTATGACTCTAGATACCAATCTTCCATGCTACTTAGGTTGGTCACGATGCTATTTGACATCCTGGGAGGTGGCTGGCCAAAGATGGCAACATGCAATGACACCATTACCCAGTTGAAGATCTCGTAGATGAATTCTTTGGCCTTATCCTCCCAAAGCTTCAAGTGATAGACATGAATAGGCTCTGTATTAGATGGAGCCCATCTCAAGTTCATTAGTGGGAAGGGTGTCATGAAGCAGATGGAATCCATGATGTAAGTAGACATAAAGAATGAAGTTTCTTTCTTACTCACCATTTGTGCTCGATATTCAATAATTTGACTAGTCAGACTATCGAACAACATTTTGTCCCAGTCGAAGGAGAAACCCTCAGTGACTGTATGAATGAGTGGCACCCATGGGAGGAAAAAATGGGTAGTGTCTTCCTTCCCATACAACCTACAGGTCATCATCGCTATGTACTTGAACTATGGCTCCAAGGAAGAGATTGAATAGATCCTGTTGAATTCAGCCCTGAATTTCGCGGGGTGTGAAACCCGATCTTTTATCAGATTGAACAAAATTTTTACATACTACTCGCCTCGTCGCAGTTCAAATAAATGCCATAAATGTTTGATGAGTCATAACATGAAAAAATGAAAAAACATTTAAAACTTACTCCTTAGATGGTGCATGTTAAAGGTTGCTTAATGCATCAATTAATCCAGTTTATCTCCTTTAATTAAGTGTGTTTTAGTCTTTAATCCCCCCTTTTCAGTGTTCGTCGTATCAGAAGATTTCCCTCCTAGCCTTTGAGCCCCCAAGACCCGAAATTGTGATGATGTGATTTAGTTAATTATTCTTGATCTGACTTAAACTCTTAATTAATCCACTCTTAACTAAAGAATATCGCAACTTCGCGACTCGGAGCTACGAAGGTAAGTTTTTTTGGGAGAGCGATCATCGAGTCATGAAACCGCAATCGTGCTTAACCATGGTTTAAAAGATTTACTCCTGAGACTAACCTGGGTAAAATTTTAAAACGGTTATCACCACTTCGCGTGTCGGGATACTAAGGACAGTGGGAAACGTCGCGAAATAAGTGAATTCCCAAAACTAGCTTTTTGGGATTAAATACAATATCTCACTTATTTAGAAGAAGACGGCTCCAATACTTACTAGGGCCAAGCATAAAAAGGGTGAAGGAACACTTAATACTTTCAACCCAAAGATTGGTTGTGCATCCCAAAGGAAGAAAATGGATGAAGAGGACAAGCATGATGAACAGGAGAAAAACTCCCATATGGTCTACTATCGCATGTCAGAAATGGTCGAGTGAATGTATGGAGACTAAGAGAAGAGGATGAAAAAGAAAGGGAAGAAAAAGGAAGCACAAGCAAATGAAAATGCTTCAGTGAACCAAGGGGTTGGAAGAGACCGTCATGAGCCTCCATCTTCACCATCGAGTTCTAGCTCTTCTTCCTCTGGTCATTCTCATCATTCTCATCATTCTAATGCTAATCATAAAGCTTCTTTTAAGAATCCATTATTCAAGCTTGATGTAAAATTTTATTTACCTATGTTTAATGGAGATGTTAATCCTAAAAATCTAGATAATTGGATCCGACAAGTTGAAGTATATTGTCGTGTACAACAGATTGATGAAGATGTAGTAAAAGCGCAATTAGCCTCTCTTCGGTTGGAAGGCAATGCTCTCGTATGGTGGGAGAGCAAGCTTTAGGACATTTTTTAATTCTTTCCTCGTGGTTGAAATTCAAATCGGCAATAAGAAAGCAATTTTATCCATTGGGTTATTTACATAAAGAAATGATGTAATGGAAAAATTTAAGACAAAGTAAAGGTCAAACAGTACAAAGTTTCACGGAAGAATTTAGGAAGAAAGCACTTGCACTAAACATTCCTTTAGATTCTTATGAAACTTTGATGAAGTATGTTGGCACACTTCATAGTTATATTCGTCATACTTTATTGTTGTTTAACCCCACCAATCTTGATGAAATTTGTGTGCAAGCCACTCACCTTGAAAACATAGGAAAGAATGTTCAAGAAGATCCCACAAAGAAGCCTTCCAAGTTCCCACATAATCAGTTTAAAGGAAAGTTTAAAAGAAAGGACAAAAAGACCGCCACTAGAAAGAAGGGAGAAGGAAAGCCATCTTGCACTCATTGCAAGAAGGATGGACACGACGATGAGAATTGTTGGGAATTGCATACATAGAAGGACCAAAGCAATTCGGTGGAAAGGGGAAGACAAAGACCGTTGCTACAGTGCAACAAGATCTTGGTTCTGATTCAGGAGATGAGGAAAAGATCACAGCGGTTGGAGTACAAGGTAAATATTTCCTTCATGCTATTTCAAGTTCCACTAATGAATCTCATGATGATGAAAGAAACAGGAATGAATTATTTCACATAAGGGTTGTATCTAAGCATACTAAGATTGATACTTTGTTTGATCCAAGTTCCCAAATTAACTTAATATCTAAGACACTTTTCAAAAAACAGGGTCTTGAAACAAAACCGCATCCAAAGCCTTATCCTCTTGGTTGGGTATGCAAAAAAGCAAAACTTAATGTCACCAAGCAGTGTAGGGTTAGATTTTCTATTGCTTCAAAAATGGTTGATGAAGTTGATTTGGATGTTGTTTCACTTTATACATGTGGCATAGTGTTAGGGAGTCCATATATTTATGATAGAAAAGCATTTTTCTTTCATCATTAGAACAAACATCACCTTACTAAAGGAGAAGCGGAATACATTGTTAGAGCCCATAGAATGAAGGTTAACACAACACTTGTTAGTGCAGGACATATGAAAAGACTCATAAACACTAATAAGAGATATGTACTCATGGTTGTAAGAGAAAAGGATGTTGGAATATCCTACGCCTTCCAAGGATGTGATCCTTCCCATAAGAAATAACTAATTGATATTGTTTCTAATTATGATGAGGTATTCCAGGAACCAGATGGGTTACCTCCTAAGAGGGAAATCCAACATGAAATACATCTTCAAATGGATTCTCTCCTTCCTAATGTGGGAATGTACAGAATGTCAATTGTAGAGATGGCATAAATTAAGAAACATGTATAGGAATTTTTGAACTGAAGGGTCATCAGACCTAGCTCATCTCCTTGCGGTTCTTGAATTGTGATTGTTCCAAAGAAGGATGTCACATGGTGAATGTGTGTCGATTATCAAGCCTTAAAAAAATCACAGTGAAAAATTGATATCCTCTTCCTCGTATAGATGATTTACTTTATCAATTAAAGAATGTTGTTTATTTCACTAAGTTGGATTTGTGCAGTGGTTACCATCATATCAGGGTTGCAGAACACGATGCATGGAAAACTGCCTTTAAAACCAAACAAGGTCTATTTGAGTGGTTGGTTATATCGTTTGGGATTTGTAATGCCCGAGAAGCCTCCATGCGTGTAATGAATGATGTTTTCAGGCCATTCTTATATGACTTAATTGTGTATTTAGATGACATTCTTATATTTAGTGGGACTTGGATGAACATGTATGGCATGTAAACCAAGTATTGGATACTTTGTGAAGGGAAATTTTGAATGTAAAATTGTCCAAATGTGAGTTTGGCAAGACTGCACTGGTGTACTTAGGTCATATTGTAGGAGGAGGACAATTGAAAATTGATCCTTCCAAAATTGATGTAATTGTAAATTGGACTGAGCCCACAAATGTAACTGAAGTACGAAGCTTCTTGGGTGCAATTCAGTACTAGAGGAGATTCATCGCAAACTTCTCATTTATTGTAGCTCCTTTACATGCCTTGACCAGTGTGAAGAACACTTTTCAATGGGTTGGAAATCAACAAAAGGCCTTCGACACCTTGAAGGAAAATTTTAGTACAACACCAGTATTATCATTGCAGAATCTTCAGCAACCATTTGAGATCAAGATGGATGTCAGTGGTTACGCCATGGGTGCAGTATTGATGTGGTATCATAAGCCTATTTGTTACCACTCTGAAATTTTTAACCAAGTTGTTGTTAACTATCCTACATATGATAAAGAGTTGTATGCATTAGTTCAAAGAGTGAAAAAATGGAATCATTACTTGTTAGGGAAGGAAGCAATCATACATACATATCACCATCCCTTACAGTATCTCCAAGCAGAAACCAAGTTGCAGCAATCTCAACATTATAGATGGATGGGTTGTATTCAACAATTCCATTTGGTAATCAAGTATAAAAAGGGTACAAGTAACAAAGTAGTTGATATGATTTCTAGACCTCCTATTGTTGCTTCTATTGTTTTGAAGAATGATTCTTTATCTCATGATAGCTATGTTGAACAATATGTTGTTGATGAAGATTTTAAAGATGTATTTGAGAAGCTAACCCATGGTACACAGGTGGAGAAGTATTGTTTGCAGTAGAACTTACTCTACCATCTTGGAAAGCTATGTATTCCTAGAAGTGAACGAGTCCATGTAATACGAGAAGCTCACGCTTCTCTTGTGTCTGGGAATTTTTGGGTAGGAAAAACTATGCCTCATCTACAAAGGTTTTGTTACTGGCCTCAGATGAAATCAATTGTAACCAACTATGTAAAGGGGTGTGTGATGTGCTCTACTTGTAAGCCCACTAATAGAAAATTGGGGGTGTACTCACTACTTCTTGTTCTATCTCATCCATGGGAAAGTATTTCCATGGACTTTGTAGGGGGTTTACCAATGTCGAAAAGGGATCATGACTAATTGTATGTAGTAGTGGATAGGTTTAGAAATATGTGTATCTTGATGCCATGTAAAAATAAAGTCACTGTTGAGCAGACTGTTAATATCTTCTTTCAGTATGTTTGGGTCCACTTTAGATTGCCCACATCCATTATCCTAGATCAAGATACTCGATTCCTTCGACAGTTTTGGACAAGTTTGTGGAGAGTGATGGACACCAAGTTGAAGAGGAGTACAAATTTTCATCCACAAAATGACGGTCAGACAGAGGTTTTTAACCGAACAGTGGTACAGTTGCTTCGAGGCTACTGTAGCAAGCATCCCAAGTTGTGGGATGACTAGATAGCCTATATTCAGCATGCTCACAATTGAGCCTTACATTCCTCCACTCAATGTTCTCCATTTGAGACATGCTTTGGATACTTTCCTAAGGTCCCTTTGGACTTGATGTATGGGAAAGATGTCGATTGAAAAGAAGAAAGAAAAGAAGACAGGGCCCACAAGTTCATTCAAAGGATCCAACAAGTGCACCAAGCAGTGAGGGAGCAGTTGGAGAAAATTCAAGCACGGTATAAGGCTCAACATGACAAGCACAGGGTTGATCATCAGTTCCAGGTTGGAGACCAAGTATGGCTTCACATTAGCAATGAGCAGTTGAAGGGTGAAGGCAAGAAACTCAAGAATATTTGATATGGACCATTCATCATCTTAGATAAAAGCGGCACCAATTATTTTTGGTTATATCTTCCACCTTATATGAAAATTTACTCAGTTGTAAACATGGAAAACTTGAAACTTTTTTATCCTCCCATGATCATGGATCAGGGTGAGGAAGTTTCAATACCTTTATTTGATGAGTTTTTTCCTGAGTACTTGGAAAAGGTGAAGGAAGATATCATCCTAGACATGAGAACAAGGACTTCACGCCGGGGTGATGTTGATTATAATCGAGTGGGCTTAAAGGGAACACATCCAATCAAGGTAAAGTGGATTGAGAAAGACAAACTGAGGGAACTCTTCCCTCACTTACCCATTGATTGATAAAGGCTTTTGGTGGTCCAAAAGCTCTCAGTGGGAAGGCATGATCTGAAAGGATCCAGAGAGGCCTAGGAATGACTTAGATTCCTCAGAAGTACTTCAGGAAGCTCAGAATGGCCTCAGCAGATAGAGAAAGGGAAAAAAAATAAAAGTCCTCAAAACTCAGCAAAATTGGCATCATCACGAAGAGAAGGTCACAAGATTTCCAACGACGTAAACAGTTTGCCAAACAGAGTTACGAATCGAAAGATATTCGCGGTTAAAGTTTTGGTCAACCTAGCCCAGTCAGCAGGGATGAGTTAGCATCCGTACTACTAACATCAACATCAGTACAGATGATGTCAATGTTCGTACAGGGTATGTGGCACAATCAGAGATCGACACGTGTCATGATGACGTTAGAATGACATCAGCATGATGTCATGGCAGCACCAGAGGCTGCCACGTGTCACTCAAATTCGGCATTTTCAGATCGACAAACGGACCAATGGGAAAGTGACATGTGGCAATCTATACATCCATGTGGAATCCATATAGCCACATGACAGGTGATGTGGCATCCATACTATTAGGTGGAAATATTATCATTTAATTCTGTTGTAGTACTTGCCCAACTATTTAATTTGTCAATCTAAGGTTCGTAGGCTTACGAAGCACATGCACTATATATGCAGGAATGAAGTAGAAGTAATCTAATCTAAATTGTTGAAATGAAACTAATCTAGGAAAGCATCGAAAGACTAACTAGGAAAGTGGGAAATTACATAAGGCAAAAACAATACAACATGTGAAGAGTTGAACGAAAAATGACATATGTGAGCTAACACAATATATCAATCTCAAATTATATTACAAGAGTCAAATGACAAAGCATGAAAGAATAACAAAGCTAAGAATCTCATTCTCCTAATTACAAGACTAAATTATGAATTAGATTCCTCTGACTAACATCCTCCAATTATGAATAACATGATTCTATTATCAATGATATGATCATCCTCATGAAGAGAGAACACTCTCTTATATACATGAGTGTCATAATTACAGATCCACTATTCTCTCAACCACTCTCAACTACTTTCCCATTATGACAAGATATGATCCCTTCAAATCCTCCATACATCTCTCACATAAGATATGCCAACCAAATCTTCCATGATCTTCTCTCTTTCAAATCTTCAAGTTTGAAGATGTAATTCGAATTTGAAGATAGGTGGTGTATTTTGACTTTGTTGCAATCTTCAAATATGCCTACACACATCATCAAACTCATCCAACATTGATATATAATGAAAATATGTCATTTTTCTAATATTTAATCATACAGTCACTTATAATACTGAAATGAATAAAGTGGGAAATAATAAGGTGAAACCCAAATGTATGTATGGAAATGGTATGATAAAAGGTTAATGGGACAATGAAATGTAAGGAATAATGAAGGGAAAGGTGGATGAAAATAGGACATTTCTGAGGCCCAACATACCCCCCAACTCAACTTGTTTCATGTCCTCATGCAACCATGCATGGGTCTTCTTAAGAAATTTTGGCATTTAAACTATGGCTTTGATTGATGATGTCCTTTTAACAATGAATATTTCCAGGGTATGAGATACAAGAGTAACAGCATGTGAAATATGTGTAACAGCATGTGAAATTTTCTCATGGTTGGTTCTTGTGTGACAACCATGAATACAAAAGATGTTGGTTCTTGTGTTATCAACATTCATTTCATTTATTGATTTTCTTGCTGCAATAATTTATCCATGTACTCACTGTAAATAATAAGCTATCAATGTGCATAAGAGAGCATCACTGAGTATAATAAAGCCTTTTATTTTTATTTATGAATCATGCCAATATGTATATCAATCGAAATGCAACAAAGTGTCGTTGGAAAAGAAATGTTAGTGAATCATAAATGGAATGATGAGATGGTAAAATGGAATAATGGTAATGAATATGTGGCGAAATAGTCCCCCCCCCCCCAACTGAAGTGGTTGCATATCCTCATGCAACTTAGGGTAGGTTATGGAAGGAAAGAGAGCATGGCGAGGAAATTTTCCAAAATATTCAAGTCGGCATATAACTAATTGTGTGATTAAAGCTTAGAAAAGAACATACCTCCACTTACCCAAAAGTAGATGTAGTTGTTGTGGCTGTTGGATCAAGAAAACGTGATTGGCGTTGTAGTTGCAACTGTTGTAATTGTTGGAGCAAAGAATATCTGACTGTGACTGATGGAATATGGAAGGTGTCGTTGCTGCAAGATCAGTAAAATGGAACTAATAATGTTGTTGTTGTTGTAACTGGATCAAGGGAAGTGAAGGAATTTGAACTGCTACTGCTAAATCATGAGAAATGTAGAAGGCAGAGAATATGGAACTGTAGTACTATCATAGATCAGAAATCAAATTGCTGCAACTACTGAGGGGATCATGAAAAAGTGTATAGTCTTCACCCACTACAAAACCAATGGTACAATTCTCATCATGCGAATGAATGTGTTGATGTCGAGCATGAAGAGAAACCATTGGATTACCGGTCATTGATGAATGTCATTAACCAATGCGAAACAAAATCACCAGTGATGTCAATGAGTGTCAAGGTACCCGAGTACATCTTGTGAAGTGTGAATAGATGGGTTGATGTTGAGCCACTTGCAAGATCTAACGATAAAGGGGCATTGATGTATTCCCATGATTGTTAGTGAGAGAACTTGACATTAAGGCATGCAAGCCTCTAGGTACTCAAAAGGAACTCTAGTATATATCCCAGATAAGTTGTTGAGGTCGATGGGGCAAGACTTGTTGAAAGGTGGGCCTTAAGGAATCCCACATCAGTCAACGTGAGTGTGTAAAAATATTGGTAGGACTATAGATAGATCTCAGTAGCAACAGTGTTTATGGCAAGGCAATGCAATTATGGAAAGGGGGTTTGTTTTATTCAGAAGAAAAACTGGAAAGGCAAAAATGAACTGAAAAAGATAAGGGAATGTATGCAACTCAGAAAAATAAGCATGTGAAATTGTGAAGGATAAGGAAATGGAAGATGGATTCAACACAGGGATGATTAATCAGATTTGAAGGAGAAATGGGACAGTGTTACAGTATGAAATTTGGCAAAAAAAAATTGTGTAACAACAAACATCGGGATGCGCAAAAAGTTTATGTGTATCAGCAAAATATTGTTGTGTATCAGCAAAATATTGTTGTGTATCAGCAAAATGTTTTCTGTGTAACAGAAAACATCATGATGCGCAAAAAGCTTCTATGTATCAACAAAATATTGTTGTGTATCAGCAAAATGTTTCTGTGTATCAGCAAAAGGTTGCGGTGTATCAGCAAACATCATGATGTTTCTGATGAGTAACAGCTCCTTCAAGTTGTCTAGAAAAGCATGTATTCTTTGAAGAATGTTGTGATTCATGAAAATCATTGCAGCATGGGATGCGCTCGGCTATGAACCTGAAAATCTTAGTACAAATTCCTGCATAAAAACTGTGAGATTTGTGGAAAACATATCATGCAAGAGATAAGTACAAATGCGAGCAAAACAAAATAAAGTGTGTGTGAACCTGTCACCTGCGCTTGTTTCATCATTGACGGCTGTCAAAGTTACTTCAAGAAAAAAAAAATTAGTGTTTAAGCATAAAATCATGCGTTCGTATTGTTTTCAGGAATATCTGTTTGCAATTTTAAATTTTCGGAGTTTTTAAGTGTTTTTATTGTTTTTCAATTTTTCAATTTATTTGTTTGTTTGTTTTTTAAACAAAAACATTCATACTTTTAAAACGCAATTTGTATTTCATTTATTTTTTTATTTTTCTTACGAAACATAAACAAATAAAGAATTTTTTCTTAACAAAACAAACAAACAAAGAAATATATATTTTTTATTTATTATTATTATTATTTTATTTTATTTTTAATAAAAACAACACAAAATAAACAAACAAAAAAATAAACATAACTGGTTATGCATTCTCGCATAAATAAGGAAAGGAACTAGAGAAGTCTTCACACCTATCATTCAAGTTCTTGGTTGTCCGATGACATTCTGACTAGGCATGTTTGGGGTCGGGATGATAAGGTGGGTTTGTTTGTCTCAATTAGAGGACTATTATTGCAGGAATTTTGACTAGGCAGCCAACTAAGCATGGTAACAACCCAACGATCCTCAATATTTTCTCATGAGAAGATGGAAAAGATCCCAAACGCATGAAAGTACCAGCAACAGGAATGCTTGTACAAACTCTCGGAGTTCTTGGCTTTAATACTTAGAGATACATCCAACTATATATATCACCTTACAGAAAACCCTGACAGAAAAATCCAATCCTGGTATCTATAATATCACATCATAAAATGCTTTATGTCATTTGCGAATAAGAAAGGCTCTAAGATGATCAGTTCGATTGTGCACATAATCCTGACATTTGGCAGTTGCCATCGCCTTAATATTCAAGAAGAATTCATTCATTAAGACATCAGAACAGAAATGGGATGTCAAAAGATTCTCGAACGCTTCCTCGTAACTATTTGAACATCTTCTCATCATTTTTATTCTCACCTCTGGAATTGGATACAAGAAAAGTGAACCCGCTAAACAGCTGGACTCTCTCCACAATCTCAAATGATTTCGCCATCCTTAATATGTTCTCCAACACCTTAATATTCGGGCAGACAACTGGCAGGTTGAACGAATCCATTTTCTCAATCATTCCCTCCTTGATAAGCTCTTCAAACGCAGCTTCCATGTGATGAGAAATGTCATATTGCTCCTTTACACCCAACTCAATATGACAGTTTTAAACAATATGATCATCAAATTCATCACTACTTGGCCATCTTTACGTGCAGCCCAAACAATGCCGAAGTAGATCACGTTAACTAACAGAAACATCTACTTTCATGCGATCCAGCCTTGGCATACGGCCCAGTATTCATCAATCATGACAATTTCAATGTTGGCCAGATGCATCTCTTTGTTTCTCTGATTCCAGATGTTGAAGGTGAGTTCATGCTCTCCAAAATCCCACGATAAGTCGCCTGATGAAAATATTTTGTTGATTATTAAGTAGAAATTCATGTCAACGTAGTCCTTTTCGAATGCGTCCTAATAAGATTAGGATGCAGAAGGTCCCACTATTTCTGGGGGAGTCGGCCTTTACATACACGCACTCTCTGAACTCTCACCATAAATCCTTATAGACAGGCGTATTTTCATAACCATAATACCTACCCAGAATCGCGACCATACATATGCATATGGATATCTAAGCATTTACGTGCAGGTCTAGAATTGTTCACCGTGTTTGTACATACCATAATTCGAGTGGCGGTGCCATGGAAATATTGTTCTTGCAGTTTACAATGTCAAAATTGTAGTTGAACAAAAAAAAAATGCGAACTGATCACCCTTCGTGTCTGCAAGAATACTGCAGATAATTCATCATGAAAATGCTTTAAAAATTAGTGTATGACACTTGTCTCCTATGCCTAGGGTTCTCGTCCATCGGCCTTTGATTGGCTTCAACAGCGCACAAAAATCTGGAGAGAATCAGGCTTAAGCGAATAGTGGAATTCAGTTGTGATTTAGCCATGAAGACGTCACTCATGGAATCGCATGCTCAGGAAATTTTCGTGCATAAAATCCATGATTGCCCCTGAGATTTTATTTAACAAAACTTAAGTAAGGATGCGCAATCAAGATTTGGTGCACATTTTCTGGTCAAATGAAACAAAACATCTAATTTTTTTGATATGATACTTAAATGAGAATCGAGAAATAAATTCATCTTATGCTTTATCATGTACTCTAATTCTCATTCTTTAGAAAACTAGAATTTATCGTTCATTTGGTTAGTTTCCTTGATAATTTCATAATAGTCTCTGGGATAAATGATAATAGATCGGGTATGATGACAACAAAAGAGAGATAGTCGCTTTGAGTACTGAGAGCACTGGAAAGAGTCAAATATTCATGGAGTCTTTTAGTCATTGAGTGGTTCTGGTTTCTCATATATGGCAGTTTGCATCAACGATTTGATTATGAGGAAAGAGTAAAGGGTGGTGTTCAAATCAAGATCAAAGAAGTAGGATAGAAGGATAGTGTAAATGGTAGAAAACTCAGAATCACATTCCACAAACCACATGCAAAAACATCCAGGAGACAAGGTCAAAACTATGATGTTTATCTCCTAAGAGTCCATAACTATCTTGCAACAATCAGCAAATCTCTGAATGGATCGATACCATAAAACAAATTTCTGATTTGATATGGTTATGATTTGATATGGTTATGATTTGATTTGAGATCGTCCTTATCGTGTGAATATTTTTGCATAAAATCTTCCTCTTAATTATGCCAATAGAGGCTATCTTTCCGTAGTTTTTAATGACTGGTCTTTCCATATAAAAAAACAAAAACAAAAAATAAAGATTTTATTCCCACTAGACTTAGCAAATACAAGAAAAATGGTAGGGATTCGCAATAACCAGAATTTGCAAAGACTATGATCGGAATTCGAAATTTTAGTTGATTCTTCCACATTTTTAACTTTTATAGGTTACAGTGTGTAAGGATTTAATGTTTTCGATTGTATTCAATGTCAAAATATATAGCTAACAATGAGGGTGAGATATGATATTGTTGCCACTCAAACCCAGGGATGAACCTAGACCGGAAGTTAAAAATGAGAAGATGCATAGTTTCAACCATCATTTCAGCATGTTGCGACAGTTCAGTGGAGAAAAACTCATGACCATTTATTATTATATTTTTTTCGTTTTGTTTTCTTTATCTTAACGCCACTGTTGTTTTATTGTTGTAGATCTACAAATTTATTCAATCACTGTTACAACATGTAAAATGTTGTTGTACCAGCATGCTGTAACAGCATGTAAAATTTTCATTGTATCAGCATGTAAAAATTTTGTTGTATCAGCATGATGTAACAGCATGTAAAATTTTTGTTGTATCAACATGTTGTAGCAGCATGTAAAAAAAAATTGTTGTATCAGCATAGAAAAATTTTGGTTTTATTGTGTTTACTATTAAGCATGTTTGCAAGAACATTCATTCCTGAAATCCAAATCATCCCTATTTTCTGATCCTCGCGATCACTCGAAGCGTGGAGAAGAGCATACTTATTAAAAAAAAAATAGAGCAAAAACGTTGTTTTATTCATTAGCCTACCTACTCTATGCTAATTGAAACTTAAAGATTAGTTACGTGTAGTCAAACTTCCAATGGAGCCAAGCACATGACAATAACAAAAATATATTCATGTGCAATTTTTCAAATGAAAGATAGAAATTTACATCAATAAACGAATTGTGTTGCTGTAACGGCAAACTAACTAAATAAAAATGAAATTTATCTAATCGAGTGCTTACCTAGAACCATTGCTCAATAATGCTTTCATAGGCGCGTTCTTTCTCACTCAGATTTTGTTGTAACTCCTCTTCATCTTCCTCAATCTCCTACTCGAATGAGTGTTCGTCATCAAACATGTAGGGTTCTTCAGATGTTGAATCCTCGTTTGTTGTTGGAGGAGTGTTTGAATCTTTAATTGTTGTCAAGATCTCCTCTTCTAGAGAAGAGGAGATCCCGACTTTCGCGAGGATCTAAGTGAGTAGTTCCAAGCTGACACCCATTTTTTAAAACATATTGAAAAAAATGTTCTTACAGCACCCAAATAAAAAAAAACTGAAAATCATACTTCCTGAAACACATACTCTCCACAGTTGCGGAAAACACACTTGCTACAATTGAAATTCACACTTTTGAAAAATGAAATTTGTGTAAATTGTAGGAATTGAAACACACCCTACATGCCCTTACCCATATGTCACCTCAGATTTAGGAGCATGACTAATCACACTTGCATGAAAATTCAAACTAAACCTCAATCCATCGTGCTTCCCCGGCAACGGCGCCAAAATGTTAGGTGGAAATATTGTCGTTTAATTTTGTTGCAGTACATGCCCAACTATTTAATTTTTCAATCATAGGTTCATAGGATTATGAAGCACACGCACTATATATGTGGGACTGATGTAGAAGTAATCTAATCTAAATTGTTGAAATGAAACTAATCTAGGAAAGCATCGAAAGACTAACTAGGAAAGCAGGAAATTGCATAAGGCAAAAACAATACAACATGTGAAGAGTTGAACAACAAATGACATATGTGATCTCACGCAATATATCAATATCAAATTTTATTAAAGAGTCAAATGACAAAGAATCAAAGAATAACAAAGCTAAGAATCCCCTTCTAATTACAAGACTAAATTATGAATTACATTCCTCTAACTAACATCCTCCAATTATGAATAATATGATTCTATTATGAATGATATGATCATCCTCATGAAGAGAGAACACTCACTTATATACACGAGTGTCATAATTACAGATCCACTATTCTCTCAACCACTCTCAACTACTTTCCCATTATGACAAGATATGATCCCTTCAAATCCTCCATACATCTCTCACATAAGATATGCCAACCAAATCTTCCATGATCTTCTCTCTTTCAAATCTTCAAGTTTGAAGATGTAATTCGAATTTGAGGATAGGTGGTGTATTTTGACTTTGTTGCAATCTTCAAATGTGCATGCACACATCATCAAACTCATCCAACCTTGATATATAATGAAAATATGTCATTTTTCTAATATTTAATCATACATTCACTTATAATACTGAAATGAATAAAGTGGAAAATAATAAGGTTAAACCCAAATGTATGTATGTAAATGGTATGATAAAAGGTTAATGGGACGATGAAATGTAAGGAATAATGAAGGGAAAGGTGGATGAAAATAGGACATTTTCTGAGGCCCAACACGTACCAGAACTAGAAGGTCACGGGGCAGTACGTATAGTACGTGGAAAGTTGACCATGCAGGAAGGTGACATGGCAGGATGACCGTGCAGATGGTTGACGTGGACCAATGGTTGGCTTCCACGTGGCCCAGTCATGGGCTACCACATGGCAATAGGAAAATGCCCACTGAGGGCCAATAATCGAAAATGAAAATTTAAAAAAAAGGGCCAGTCCGCTAAATTTGGTGGTTGATCCCTCTATATCTGACTTCACCAAACTTAATGCCAAGCTTCCACCACATTCGGCCCAACATCCTAGTGTATCCTCCAAGTTTGGCAGTGGTCATGGTGGTTAGTGCCACTATTGTTTTGGTTTTGTCACATGGGTGAGCAAAAACACAACACTTACTTGCCTAGTTAAGTCAACTAAACAAGATAGAGGGTTGTGAGTGGATTAGATAACCAAATACACATTAAACAAGGAAATAAAAAGAAAAAGAAAAAGAAACAAATGTTAGAAAACTTGCATGAACTAGAACCATGAAAATGACAATCATATAGCTACCAATGGATCAATATATTGATAGGCTAGCACTGTAGAGAAAGGCAAGGACTTATGGATCCCCTCTCCCTCCTTGGGAGGGATCTTGAGTTCCCTAATAGGGAGCTCTTCTCTTCATACAATGGCAAGTAACAATGGTGAAGAAATACAATGCCAATCCTTTCAAGAGGTGAGTGGAATGGCCCTTGCTATAGTTCTTGAATGATTCAAAGAGAAAATAGGATTCTACAAGAAGAATTCTTGTAGCATAACAATACCTTGAAGTTCTTTTTTTCTAGCACACCCATGGCATATATTTATAGTGTCCATTCATGGAAATATATAACTGGTTCATAATGTGAACAAGGGGCCTTTTAGGGCACTTCCTAGCCCTTGACCAGCCTCCAAGATAGATTTCGCTCAGATCTGAGTGTCAAATTGTGTTGGGGGTCGAACTAGAAGTGGTTGAGAGGCCGACAAGATTCATAAATACGTCGTTCATGAGAAGTGCAGGGGTTTTCTCATAGACAGTCATGTATCTTGTGCATTCTGCGCACAGTGCGCAATTAGGGTTGTGTTGGCCCATGCATTCTGCGCACAGTGCACGTGCTTCCTTTGGTGAATTTGTGCCCTTTGATTTTTGAACCAAGTATATAATTTTATTCCCTTTTGATGGATTTTGACGTTGTAGGTGTACAAATTGCTAATGGAATTGATTTCTTTCTTCGATCGTTATTTGTAATGTTGCAGACGATTTTTCGGTGATAACAATTGCCCCCTTATGTGTGAGGTTAGGAGCATATGTATAGCCAAAATACATCAATGTTTATTTTGTTGATGGTGCCATTGTGTGGAAGAGGGAAGAGAGGAACTTCAAGAGTGATCCACCGGAGGGAGAGAAAAAACTATGGGAACCAAACCTTTCTCTAGGAAGAAAAAATAAAATATGTATACAAACGAGGCGGGCATGCCCCATGCTCGTGTCATGAAACTAAAATGTGGGATTGTAATTGAAGATGTATGATGATGTAGATCGTTGCAGCACTCTTAGGGGAGGTTGATAATGGCAGATGACGATTTTGAATGGTGAACTAGATCTGAAGCGAGTAATGGACGATGATAAGAAGTGTCAATGACTCTTAGGCATTGATGGCCTATCAAATTCAGAGGTCTTCGACAAGTATGGAAAACTGCAATGGTCGCATAGTAAGACCCACCTTAACATCATTGTTTGTTGAAGTCGAATTTTATGGGGATCAACTGAAGAATAAAGCAATGATGACTCTCTATGTTCTATCCAAGACTCCTCATTGAAAAGGCAATGAGAGTCAATATATTGTCGCCCTTATGGAAACTGTATCGATGTCGACAGGAAGGGAGATGCGACGTCAAGGAGCAAGGGGCTTCTTGAAATACATTGATTAATAGATGATATCAGGTATTGATGGGTAACATGGATGAAGTCAAGATACTATGGGATGCAGGACTTCCCTTGGTTTGGGTGTTGAAGGATGATTGCCAGCAACCATAAAACTGGATCTCTTGTTAGGGGGACAAATAGACATGGAGTTAAACAATGTTGGAGGCTGAAAAAGGTGGGAAAACTTAGATATCGTGGTTACATAGATTTGGGATACTCAGGGTTTTTCAAATATGTCTATATGAAAAAAAGGGTGGATGCCCCAACCAAGGGCGACATGGGTTGCTTTGTCAGGTAAAAGAAGGCCATCGGGGATGATGACTAAAAAATCTATGTAGATGTTGGAAACAAGGGATTTATACAATTACCAAATAAAATAAAGAATAATTTGGGTTGAGTATACAGATACAAAAACAGGTGTGCCGATGAAATATGTCTTGGCCTGCTTAGAGCACAAGTTTTTGAAAGAGAACTAGTGGAGGGTGGGGGCCCCATGGGTGGGTTTTTGTATTAGGTAAATGGATGGAGGACAATCTGTAGATGGGAAAACTGATGGTGGATGAGATGGAGAGATAATGGAACTGCGGGGGTGCAGTCAACAGAATAAAGTTTAGGATGATATGACCACGGAGTCTATTGGGAAGGTTAGCAATATGATAAGAAGAAGTATGAGGTTCATTCTCAAAAGTGCAAAAACTATCGGGACTCCCAATTCTAGGGGATGAAAATAGCATGAGTGTCAAATTTCCAAGGGGAACTATGAATGGGACAACTCATGTGGGGGAGAGTGTTATTGGGTGACAGTACCAAAATGTGGCAGAGGTAAAGGTATTGCAGAGCCAGATGTAGGGACCCTAAAGGAAAAATGTCAGAGGGTGTGATTGCGATATGAAATTGTGTACAGAGGAATTAATTACATGCCAGTGTCGAACATATACCTGAAGGGGTTGTAAGATGGCTTAACAAGTACCTGCACAAAAACCAAATACCCAATGTGAACAATATATGATGATAAAGAACATATAACGACTATTTGATCAAACTGAAAGTAAGCATGCGCACTTGAACGTGGCATGAAAAAATTCTCCTCCAAAGAGAAGTGTAGATGATAACCTGGGGAATATGAATGTGTATATGGTTGGATCAGGATCTCATGACCAAGAACAGTTTAGAAAACAGAGGCTATGAGCTTCTGTACCAGAATGTGGAAGTTGGGAAAAAGGGCCTATATATGAATGGTGGGCCCATAATGCCACCTCATTTGCATTGACACTATTCTTGATCTGCCGAGAGATCAATGAGGTGATTTGAATATTGCGGGAGCTTGGGGTTATCGATCCAGGAGTTGTGAGAGACAGGTTAGTGACCTTATCATCCTATACTTTGTGAAGTTGGGGGAGGGTAGCTAGGAACTATATGGAGGGTCGTACAAGGTGTTTTTGACGTAGGCTCCCACTAGTGAGCGGGAAAATATCGAATACCCGCACATGTGTGCACAGGTAGAAATCGGTTTCCCTCACATTATGTGTGGGTTTTTCCCAAACAGACATGCATTTATTAATGCATGGATGTGATGGGAAAACCCATGCATGATGTGTGGATTTGTAGGTAACAGTCACGCATATGGGCACATGGGTTAGATAGACGGGCACGCATTGGATGCGCGCTTGTATCATGGACAGTTGTGCACTCATGCGTGGATGTGGGTGCGACAGTTGCGCATTAGTGCACAGTGGTTTGATGAACAGTCGCGCACAGATATGCAAATGTATTGGGAAAATCTGTGCACTATTTGCGGACTTATGGATGTATGACTTTTTTATGTTTATTATTTTTTATGTATGATGTGCCAGATCAGGTGTTTCTGGGTGAATGCAGGTGATCAGTAGAGTTGGGGACAATGTTGGTCCACTGGCGAGAGTGAGACTGGGATCGATAGAGAGAGGCTATGAGGGAGCAGGCAGTAGTGTGCAGACACTTGGCAGCCTAAAGGTTGATGAAGTTCTTCAACGGTCTGTTGATTCGATCATAGTAGTTCCTACTTCAGTTTATGATTCGGATGTGGAGCACTAACCTGTGGTGTTTTGTGATACGGGGGGAGAAACTGACGTTCTTTGTAGTAGAGGACATATATTTTTTGACAGGACTCCCATTCTGGGGGAGGGCATTGGTCATTGATCCCCATCTACCAGGGGAGGATAGGGAAGAGACTATCGCAGCGAGACATTGTTCTGGGTCGAACCCTATGTCAGGTTCACTAGTGCGGATTGAATCCCTATATGACCTGCTAACAGAGTGCATAGCGTCCATGGTGGTGAGGATTTAAGGATCCTTGGGCACTCAATGGATCACATGTGGTTAGCTGAGAGTGGTTGAGGATGTATTGGATGGAGACCTCTTTGCGTGGGGTGTTCTGATGCAGACCCAGATGGTGTCCCAGCTGAACCAGTGTCGGTTTGCCAATTCCGGTGACTTCGCATTTGGGTTAGTTTTGGTGGCTTGGTTTTTGGAGAGGGTGCCTCTATTGCACCTGCGGATTCTATTGGCTCTAGTGTCATGGAAAGAGCTTCAATTGATCAGGTGGGCACATGTTTTGATCTGTCATGGTGGGGGGGAGGGTAGCCATTACTTTATGACCATCCTTGCTCGAGTGTAGCAGCAAATGTCGCAGGTTATCTTACATTTTCCATGTGCTAGGATGGATTACAATAGGATCCAGACATGGTGTTGTCTCCTAGGGAGAACTAGGATCATAGAGGTATGTGTGTCATCCATTTGTTTTATTTTGGTAGAGAGCATTGATTAGAAATGTGTATGGATGTTGATACTATTTCTGGGTTGTTTTGTAGATGTTGGACCCCAAGGTCGAGAGGCTAAGTTCATTCGGGAGCCAAGCTAGCAGCGGAGGTGAGGGTTGGCCAGAGGCGTCGATGAGATTATCTCGATGCAGGGCCTTCAAGAGAGCCAAAGGAGGATGTGGAAACCATCTTATAGGATCTGCATCAATGGTTCGACCAGGTCCTACAGGGTGTTCCAGAGGGCGTATGGGCCCACATCCAAGATGATGAGATCTTGGACTAGTGTGTAGGAGTACCAATAGAGTGGTGGGTGTTGATCTGCAGGGAAGAAGTGGCGGGGGCAGCTATGACAGGTCGGCTGCCCCCTAAAGATGGAGTGCCCCTAGGTGATGGGGTACCTCCGACTGACAAGGGACCTGGGGGGGGATCTCTAGGGGCACATTGAGTGCTGAGTTGATATATATGGGTTTATGGGCTTGATTTTGTATAAGGTATTTGATACCTAGTTTTGTATTCATAGAGATGATGAGACTTATGAGACTACGGG
>ML796539.1:377029-400581 GCA_009831015.1 Picea engelmannii
ATTTTGCCTCAAGCTTTGTTCTATTTTCTTTATCAATATGGACAAATGCTTCACAACCGAAAGTTTTCAAAAAAGAATAGTTTACCTTTTTTCTTGTCCATTCCTCCTCTGGAATTATACCATCCAAAGAGCTTGAAGGTCCTTTGTTTATTAAATAAACAACAGTATCTACAGCATCTGCCCATACAGCATGCAATATCATACTCCTTGAACGCTCCATGATTGTCCTGTTCATCCTTTCTGACACGCCATTTTCTTGTGGTGTTCTTGTAACTGTCTTCTCTCTACGAATCCCATGGTATGAACAGTAATCATCAAACTCCTTGTTGTAATATTCACCTCCATTATCTGATCTGAGACACTTCAAATTTTTTCCTGTCTCATTCTCAACCAAAGCTTTCCATTGCTTAAAAGTATCAAAAAACATCAGATTTTTGTCGAATGCAATAAACCCAAGTTTTTCTAGTTGCATCATCAATAAAAGTAACATAATAATTAGAGCCACCAAGAGATGATTCCTGAGCTGGTCCCCATACATATGTATGCACAAGCTCTAACCTTTCATTCTTCTTTTCTTTACTAACTCTAAGAAATCTGACTCTCTTTTTTTTTCCATAAACACAATGCTCACAGAAGTCCAAATCAATTTGTTTAAGATCTGGCAACAAATTTCTTTTGTGAAGTATCTGCATACCCTTCTCACTCATGTGTCCAAGCCTATGATTCCATAGTTTTGTATCCACTCATGTAGAAGCTAAAGAGATAGAAGATTCAATATTACCAGTACATAAATACAATGTACCTACGTTCTCTACTTTCGCTATCACCAATGATCCTTTGATGGCCTTCCACGTCTTATCTGTAAATATGGATATACAACCTTCACTTACCAACTGCCCTGTTGAAATTAGATTTTTCCTTAAATCTGGAACATGTCTTACCTCTTTCAACAACCATTGGTTTCCATTTCGTTGCTTTATTTTTACCTTTCCCATTCCAACAATTTTGCATGGTGCATCATCATCCAAATGAACCTATCCAAAATCACCTTGAACATAATCTATAAAAATTTTCCTATGGGGTGTGGCATGAAATGAATCTCCTGAATCTACTACCCAAGACTCAGAAATATTATCTACAGAAAGGATCAAAGCATCTTGTAACACATCACCTATTACATTTGCTTCATGATTTCTCTCATGTTGTCCATCTCTTTGTTTCTTTGGAGCTCTGCAATCTTTCTTCAGATGTCCTTTCTTTCCACAATTCCAACACTCTATCTTTCCAAGTCTAGATTTGGATCTGCCCTTCCTAGAATTCTCGTGGTTCCCTGAGTCCTTTCCTCTATCCTTTTGTCTTCCCATGTTCTCCATGTTCAATGCATTACCTGATGTCTCACCTTTGTTTTTCCTTCGCATTTCCTCACTAAGGATAACACCAACAACATCATCAAATTTTAAAGTATTTGAACCAAAGACAGAGTTACTTACAGCCATGACCAAGCTATTCCAGCTTTCTGGCAATGAGCACAAGATTAGAAGAGCCATGACCTCATCATCAAAGTCCACTTTTACAGAACTTAGTTGATTAGTAAGCGTATTAAATTCATTTAAATGATCTGCAACAGACCCACCTTCTGACATCTTTATATTAAATAATCTCTTCATTAGAAATATCTTATTGGACGCCGAGGGTTTTTCATACAATTTGGCCAATGCATCCATCAAACCCTTCATTGTCTTTTTTTTGGAAATATTGAAAGCCACCGACATTGCCAGGCTCAACCGTATCGTTCCTAGATCCTTTCTATCAAGAATCTCTCATTCTTCGTCCTTCATGGCCATTGGCTTCTTTTCTACTTTGCCCAATGGTAGGAATAGATCCTTCTGATATAAATAATATTCCATCTGCATCTTCCATAACTAGTAGTTTTGGCCGTTAAATTTCTCGACCCTAAACTTTTCATCTTCCGACATTGCTCCCACTCGAACCAGGAACCCTCTTTTCCTGTGAGTTACCTTTCGCTATGATACCAGTTGTTAGAAAAACGGGGCCGTGGAGAAATAAAATAAAACAAATGCGGAAACAAAACATAGAAGATACACAATACAATAGAGGCATAGATTTACATGGTTCACCCACTGTGGGCTATATCCACCAGAGAAATTGTCAGGTCCTTCCTTTATTATTATCCATCATATGAAGGGATACAACCTACAGCAAACCCGTTGTAACTTCCTCTTCTTTCTCTCACAGTCTCCTATCTTAGAATACAATATTCACGATCAACCATAGCCGCAATACATTTCCCTCATAAAAGAGGGTTGCCTTCTAGGGCAAAAAACCCTAACATAATCTCTATCGTTAGATCTGCGACCTTATACTGAACAGTCCATATTTATAATGAAATTACAATATACATTTACAAGGCAATTTTTCCTTCGGGGGATTCACCCCCAAACCCCCACTGGGGGCCCGCTTGCCCCCAAACCCCCTCAACTGAGGGGATAGCCCCCCTGGACCCCGCAGAGGGGGTACCCCCCCTCTGCACTCCCCCACGTGGAAGAGTGTACATACTTCTGGGGTGTAAATACTTCATGGGTTATAAACACGACTGAAAGCAAGGACCTCTGAATCAGGAAAATAATTAGGCTCTACAACCAACACTTACTATGTTTCTTTCGTACAACCTTGTGGAATATTTAAAGCCCTAGAGAACTAGTAATGTGGACATATAGGTCCTTACTTGATCCTTTAAACTCCCTAGAATGTTGTCTGTATTATAAAACTTTTTGAAACTATCCTAGGATTGGAGACATGTGGGAATGTATGGGACCTTACTTGATCTTTTAAACTTTCCTAGAGTGTTGTCTAGACTAAGAAAGTTTTTTGAAACTATCCTAAGATTGTGATCATGTGGGCATGTATGGGCCCTTACAAAGTTTTTAGATAATTTTCAAAACTAAGAGGTACCCAATGGGGTTTTTGTCCTCTCCTAATGATTTAAGGGAGAAGAAATTTCCTTTTAATCACCTTTTTTGATTCCCGATATCACACTTGGGTGCAGGGGAAGAGCATACTTTGGGGTTAAAATTGATTTCTAGTCCCAAATTATTTGATTGTGTTTTGAAAAAGCAATAACCTTAACTCAAAGTTTTAAATGCCAAATGAGCCATCCATGTGGAAACAAAGCAAAGAGAAGAATAGTGATTCTTTTTACCCCTATGTACTTATGTTAGCTAACCTTTCTTGTGAGAAATGACTATAAGTGAAGTGTGATTTCTTTACAAAGTGTAGGAAATTAAAATCTAAAGGATAGGGGGCCTCAAACCACTCAAAAAACCCTTACAATTTGCAAAAAAATGAGCTTGTGCACGGGCTATAGTTCTGCCAGTCACACCAAGTGTGTAGAATGTGCATAATGCGCAGGTTTATGAAGGCTCTTACGTGCACAGAGTGTGAAAAATGTGCATTTGTGTGCCTCGAAAGCCGTTCACTTCTGTCACGCATCAAGAAAGAAATTTCAAGATGAAATTATCTTTTCTTGGCTATGAATTCTGGATTTGGAAGACTGGACTAGGTCGGTTTTGGTACCTACATATCCAAACAATTAGAAAGAAGTGCTCTCAAGACTTAAATAGGGAGGAATTTGATTCACATCCCCAGTTTGGTTGCCAATTTATTGTGTTGGTTTTGTCACATGGGTGAGAAAAAATGCATCACTTACTTGCCTAGTTAAGTCAGCTAAACAAGACAAAGGGTTGTGATTTGATTAGATAACCAAATACACATGAAACAAGGAAATAAAAAGAAAAACGAAAAGGAACAAATGTTAGAAAACTTGAAAGAACTAGAACCATGAAAATGACAATCATATAGTTACCAATGGATCAATATATTGATAGGCTAACACCATAGAGAAAGGCAGGGACTTATGAATCCCCTCTTCCTCCTTGGGAGGGATCTTGAGTTCCCTAATAGAGATCTCTTCTCTTCATACAATGGCAAGTAACAATGGTGAATAAATACAATCTCAATCCTCTCAAGAGGTGAGTGGAATGGCCCTTCCTATATTGCTTGAATGATTCGAAGAGAAAAGAGGATTCTCCAAGAAGAATTCTTGCATCATAACAATACCTTGAAGTTATTTTTTTTTCTAGCACACCCATGGCATATATTTATAGTGTCCATTCATGGAAAGATATAATTGGTTCATAATGTGAACAAGGGGCCTTTTAGGGCACTTCCTATCCCTTGACCAGCCTCCAAGCTAGATTTCGCTCATATTTGAGTGTCAAATCATGTTGAGGGTCGGACTAGAAGTGGTTGAGAGGCCGACAAGATTCATAAATGCGTTGTTCATGAGAAGTGTGTGGGTTTTCTTGTAGACAGTTGCACATCCTGTGCATTCTGCGCACAGTGCACAATTAGGGTTGTGTTGGCCCGCGCATTCTGCGCACAGTGCACGTGCTTCCTTTGGTGAATTTGTGCACTTTGATTTGTGAGCCAAGTATATAGTTTTATGCACTTTTGATGGATTTTGATGTTGTGCGTATACTCATTGTTGCTAGTATTGATGTATTTCTTCAACCGTTGTTTGTAATTTTGTGGACGATTTTTCGATGATAACAACCATTATGATATTTGGTTATAACTAGTAGCCAAAAAGGGAGGCCCATGGGTTTGACCCTGAGACCTCTCTAACCAAGGTTCTTATATAGCATATGCCAATCGTTGGGCCAAGCGGCCTTCTTATATAATCCACCTAGGTTTTTCATTTAAAAAACACATTTTTACCAATGCACAAGAAGGAGGGTGCACGACGGTATTGTCAGGCATGGAATTCAATGCAGTTTTAAAGAATTAATTGCAAGTTGCAGGCACAGAAATCGAGACAAAATTTATCATGGGCCTGGGACTTCCAGAGTCAGATTAAGGCATGGAGACAATTATTTTTGGGTAATTCGACACCACAAATTCAATTGTGTTGTATGTTTTCTGATCTAAGCAAATCCTCTACAATTTAATTCCAGAATGAGGTATACTTATGTATTTTTCCAAATTCTTTTGCTGAGTTAATAAAAAGGCCTACCCATTTGAGAGCAGGACCAGGAGACGTAGTCCACCAAGAACGAACTATGTTATAAATTAATTTTTTTTCAAATTGATGCTTATGTCTCTTTATTATTGAGTTGTCCTTCTTTATAGTGCACTTTAATTTATGCTCATTTAATACAATTCTTTAATAAGTCACATCGATGAAAAGATCCCAAATTAGTAATTGCAGGTAAGACTATCATAAATGGATAGTACATGTCATTTTGTTTTCGGTGATATGTGGTATGCCACGTGGTTCCTCACGATTAAGGATATATGGCCTTGTAAAGTTGGAAGCCTCGAAGAGTGGACAAAAAGCCCCTAGTTGGTTACAAGTCTTAGTCAAAGGGTAAAGTGGTTGCAACAAGAAATCCCTAAAGTAAGGAGAGAGGTTATTATGAAAAAGTATATAAACACATCAAGGAGTCTCTCATAAGTACACACATACACTTACAATTGAATATATTATCAATGTTTGTTATGGCTTAGTATTGAGATCTTTTGGAAAGCTTTTGACGACATTTTTTCTCAGGTTACGAAGGAAAGTTGAAGGTGAAAGTTTGAAGGTTGAAACAACCTTGAGTAACCCTAGTTTTTGAGGTATCTGCGAGTTGCAGGTCAGCAGGGCGCAGATGTACAAGGGTTGCAGTAGAGGAAAGCACGTATATCTGTAGGATGTAGAAGAGAAAGTCATGGATCTGTGAAAAGCTTATGAAAGGTTGAAAGGAGGATGCTAGTTCATGGTTGTTGAGGTCAATGAGGAAGCTATAGGTTAGTTTAAAGTATAACAGGTCAGATACAGGATCAAAGGTAATTTTTAAGGGTTATGGTTATGGTGTTTTTGTACATGCATGGTGTTGATAGTATGTGATACATCTTGTTGATGCATGGTACACCTTAGTGATCATATGATGCATTGTTAGTGGTACATTCTTGGTTGGTTGGTATCTGGTTTGGCACATACTTGAGGTACATGGTTGGAATGGTGTATGGTTGATGATATGGTATATGGTTCAGATACATTGTTAGTACATGTTATGGTCAAGGTGTTGATGTACATTTTTTATGTACATGGTTGATACATGGTATGGTACATGATTGGTACTTGGTATGGCATTGATGTACATGGTTGATGGTTGAGGCATATGGTACACGTTATGGTGCATGGTTGTTGCATGGTTTGGCACAGGTGTTGGTGCATGGTTGATTCATGGTTTGGTACATGTGTTGGTGCATGGTTGTGTTGAGTGCTTAACGCACCCTAAAATATTTTATGAAATTCTGTCACTTTTGGGTACCACTTGTTTTGTTTTGTTTTGTTTTATGAATTAAGTCCACTTTGGAAGGATTGTTAATTTTGTTTTCATGTATTTTCATCGATCAAAGTGGATTTTTTTGAACCTGTCAATGTGAAAACCTTTGTGTTTGAAAGAACTTGGCATTCTAACTAAGAATCTGTAGCTAAAATTGTGACCAGCGTGCCTATGTTTTTCATCGTAAAAATCCAAGCAGGTAAAATGGCCACACAGTAATAATAATCATCGATTTTCGATGTATCATCGACATAGGTAAAAGGCAGAGTAAATTTGCGCTAGTTGTTCACCAAGAATATTCAGGAGTTATCTAATTTACCATCGGCATCAGCGAAAATGAGAGGGCTAAACATTGACATGAGCCATAATAAAACCCTGGTAGCAGATGACAGATGCGTTTGTTCAGGGTCGGTGAAATCTCAAAGGGTTAAATCATTGAAAATTTATGCATGGACACATCGCCAATCGTTGACTCTCGATGCACTTTCGGCATCAGCAATTTTCGAGGGGGTTAATCCAGGAGCACTTGGTTAAGCTTATCACCGATCGTTGATCCTTGATACTTTTTCAGCATCGGCAAGGTAAGATTTGTTGTTAAAATGATTAGATAAGGAAAAGTCCTTGATTTTGAATAACACAATTAAATGAAGATGTCAGTTTCAAGTGCCCTATGTATTTGCCACATAGACATTTCATACGGCCTAGTTTCGTCCCGAGTCACCTTAGGTTTCCATGTGTCCTAGTCACACTTTTGAGTCAGCTTTCCCATGTCAGATCTGTACGATAAGATGGATCGGGGTCAAAGTTTTTTTTTCAGGAGATATCAACGAACAATGTTTAAAGAGAATTCCTAACTCCCGATCCACCAGTTAGATTAGTCAAACGATGGGATGTTTTCAGCATGAGATACGATCAGATTATGTCATTTAATAAGACAGTTAATGTTTTTCTCAAGATACGTTGCTACCACGTGTGCTGATTGAAAAACGGGAATTTGAAATCGTCGATAGACCACATTATAGCCCACACCTGCACCACCAACCTACGATCGAATTTAATTTTAAACATAATGAAGATCTAGCGGCAGATTTTGTAGAACCGCAATCATATCCTGAATTGAATAATTGATGCGACAAGGTAAGTATGATCTCTATTTAAATCACTAAGACAACTTCGAACACCTCCATTATGCACACAAGTTTCCATTTCAAGAGCAGTCAAAGAAGCGAAGAGAGCATCTCAAGAGTTTTGTTTGATTTTCGGACTATCAAAACCAGGTTAAGCTAGCAGAAGAGATATGTGTTAAATTTTATCGGTTCGACGGTCATAATTTTTATATATGAGCATTCGATCTGTTACAAAGTGTCTAACTATGTTCTATCTGCAAGAAAAAATTCCTCCAAGAAATCCAACGACCAAACGCCCACCGAGGGCACCGAAGTTAAAGGATGCAAAGATTGGTGAAGGGTCTTCTCCCGGCACTGCGAGGCAGTTGGAATATGCTCCCAGGGTAGAACCAGTCATTAAAACTTCGATGAAGATGGAATTCATTCAACCACTGGATTTTGGTGATACAGAAGCGACCACTGGATCTAAAATAATGCTCCCGCATTGGGGAGATCTATTAAACAGAATCAACCGAGAGGATTACTCGGAGTTTACCCCACACAGTGACCCGGATGTAAGAGTGCTCAACAACCAAGTTTTACTGAACATTTGGCAATCATGATTGCACATGGTAGCCTGTTGAACTCCAGTCTTACCCTGCATTGAGACTATGAGTTGTATAATTGATCATACATACGCGTAGAAGTGCCTCATTAATGATGAGAATGGTGGATGTGTCAGATGTTTTCTCCCGACAGAGGTCCAGAAGTATTACAATCTCAAGGACCCGGAGGAGTGGTTGAACACAGACTTCATGGTGAAATTATATTAATTACACGACACCAGTCAATTGATGGCCTCATGGTGGAAGGAGGACAAGAAATTTACAAACCGGAGCAATCATTGGTATGGGACAATGAACCTGAGGGAGCCATATATCTACTTGATGGCTCTCATCTTTCGATTATACATGGAAAAGGACTGTGCCAAGTTCTTGGAGGCATGGATTCCCCTGGTGTACATTGTGGCTATTTCGGGGAGTAGTTTCAACTGGGGAGAAATCATCTCCAAGAAATTGAGCACCAATGTATTGCAAGCTCAAACGTCGAAAGAAGGAGAAGCTCTCACTTTTCACATGGGCTCATACCTGCTTGATGTAATCTACGTGAGGAATGTCTTCGTCTGTATGAATTTAAGTCAGAACGTTGCAGAAATGTGTGTTCATGTCTACTTCATCATCCTATGGGAGAACAGGTACAAAAAGTCTTATGTCCTTATTTGAGATGAATTCATCACTAGGATTTATTTCATTATATTTAAAAAGGAATTCCCAAGGTTGTTTGTAGCGGCCAAGAAAATGATCTCGAATGTAGGCCACTGATATCTAGATGAACACACAACCTATATCAGGGTGTTCAGAGCCAATGGAGCACCACATTTTCTCCCAGCTCACGTCCCAAACTGGCTCATCGTAGGATAAATCTATTATCAGACTATCCTGTAGAGCTATAATGCCACTTTGGTTAAGGACAAGAAACGAGAATTTATACCTACAGTTTCCATGTGGGGTTTTATATAGTGAAAAAAATGACTCAAGCTAACAAAAGGGTTTGAGTCCGCTGGAATACAGGTTCCTGACAGGTTGGTTTGGAAAGCACGACCCTAAAGGACTTGTCCTCCAACATGCTTCACAAGTCTCTTCCTGTTGGCCATACGCACATGACAAGTTCAAAGATGCGATTTTTACAAAATGTGCTCAGGATTGGGAGGAGGTATTACAAAGGAAAGATAATCCAAAAATGACCAGGTTCAAAGCTATGAGCATGGATGAGTAGGTCGAAACAATAGAGCAGTCGGCTCAAGAAGCTCTTAGGGTTAGAGAAGAAATCAGAGGAGCAGAAACCACAGAGGCACAAAGGAGAGGGTTGATGTTACTGGAAGGATCCCAGAGAGTCATCGACCAGCTAGAGAATGATCCTCAAATCATAGAAATGATGAGGATCCCCTCGGATGACCCAATTACAATCAAAGAGGATCCAAATGGATCAAAGTCAATACAAGTGGAGGAAATCACCAGTCTAGAAAACCCCAGAGTTCCATCGCCACAGATTGGATCATCGGTGACCATTCCAACCCAGTTTGAAACTACAAGAACACCAGGTGAAACAAGTTTTCTAAATCCCATGTTTGATCTAATAACCATCTATGATGATGAGGAGAGTTCAGAGGTCTCATTGGTAACTCTGATATCGATTATAGAGGAGAAAGAACCTGAGAAAACATCTGCTCCAAGTCCCGATGCATAAATTCAAAACCCTCCGCAGGGAGACCATGAGGCCAAAAGTGTCTTAGACATTGAGTTTCTCGACCTGTCAGGGACCCCGAAAGATAGCTTCAGAGAGGAGCTAGGATCAAGTGGACAAAAATATGAAGTGCAACAACAAGAGATTGGCACTTCAATAGCCGATCACCAAGTAAGTACTGAACCTATCACTGACTCTTCAATTTTGGACGATACCTCACTAGCTGATGAACACCAAATAGAGGTCGAGCCATCAAATCATATGAAAGAAGTTTGAGAACCAGTCCTAGATCAAATACACATATCAGGGAGTCTGGGCAACACTCTAACCTAGGGAGAACAACAAATCCCTGAGCTTGTTGATGAGGTCGACGATATACAAGTGATCGCTTATGACAGGAAGAGGAAATATATCATGAAAAGGACCACCAAGAAGAGAAGACTCATTTTGGATAGCTCAATTCTCATCACCACGGAGGAGAAGCTACTCGGTATAGAACATGAAAAGACATATGAGCTCATCAGTGTAGGGATGGATATCACTGATGCCACGTTGTATTGAGTAAGGTGAGATGAAAAGGAACTGGCCACTTCACTAAAGGATCTAGATCATCTACGCCATTTGGAAAAATACTATCAAGACTCGAAGCAGGCCATGGTGTTTCTGAAGAGTGAGTTCCAAGATTCTTATGCAAAGTTCACAACCAAAAGACACATTTTCACTACAGGTGTAGCCAATTTCCAAGAAGATACCCTTATGGCACTGGAAACCTACAAGGACGTGGATAGATGGTATGAAAAAGCATACCAAGTGGTGGAAATAATTGACTACATCAGCGCAGTGCAGAAGGGTTGATACGTAGAGGAGCATGGTTTTCGAGTGCTAAGGGTTAGAAACATCTCTTAGATCAGGAAAGAAGTTGAATACTGGGTAAGTATGGCCTAGGAACCTCAGCAGGAGATACAGAAGAAGTGGGCTGAGTGCGAAAAAGGCTGGGAAAAGATCAATCGGGAGATGAAAAGCATTGGCCTCCTAGAATTCGGCTCACCTGAAGACTTTCTCGACCTGCATGACATAGTCAAGAGACATGCAAAACAAGACTCAACGTAGGTAGTGAAGATCGCACAGGTGGAAAGCATGGCACGAGGTTAAATACAACAGTTTATGGGACATCCGATCAAGGTTCGTGTAGTTCTGCAGTGGTTGAGTGCCAAGATCGTCAAATACAGAGAGCGGGCAATAGAAGTGAAAGAAATCCTTTCAACTCCGATGGATCAGCATAGATTCCCATATGCTAACACATGCAAGGATATCTTCGTCAAGTGGTCAGAATATGAGAAGAGTTATCCACTCCAGTAGACCCACGAGATGATTTCCAGAAAACAAAGAGATTAAGCGCCATGTGGCAATATTTTGTTTTACTTAACTCAAACTTGTAGTAGCTATTTTTAGTTAGTGATTCTTTATAAATAAAGGGATTGACCTTTTAGAAAAGGTCGATGGTTTTGGGAAGATACCCTCTTTTGGAGAATTGTAAAGAACTATTTCTGAACAACCTTAATTGAGAAGTCTTTTTTTAGGACCAGAGACAAAATTTTGTTTGTTCATCATAGGCGATATGTGATTGGATTGAGGAGGAAATACTTCCAACTTTTATTTTAGTAATTGATGTTGTAACGAGTAAGAGTTTCTGAATCTATTGATAAGTTGTCTATTTCAATATTTTTTGCAGTTATTTTGTCCTTAATGACGGAAAGAAAATCATTGTGTTAATGTGTGATTGATGGTAGAGCTAAGGAAACTATTTTTCTTGCAATCATCTTATTACATGCGTACTTTTCTTACGATAATTGTATCTCAGTCAATGTTGAAATACCAGCAAGTTAATGTATTAGTACTAGGCTTGTAATAGGTGTGTATATATTTGTCTGCATGCTTGAGCCCGAGGGTTATCACAAGCTTAGCCTTCTTCAGTAGTTAAGAATCCTTTTTATCAATTGGTTTATACCAGTACATCTTATTTTTTTATCAAATTCATCTAACAAAAGAAAAGACAAAAAGAGAATGTTTAATCTAGAGGAGGAACTTTCATAGAAAGACATTCTGTCAATCACCAAGTAAATCCCATCGATAAATTAGCTAGACCGAAAGGTCTGGAGAACCATTCCACCATCAAACAGTACACAGTCTAATTGGGCTTCTAAGGCGAGTTTGGTTCCTGCTATTGAGCTAAATGGATCTCGAACCCATCAACAGGTTGATGCACTTGTTGTGGTACATGGTTGATTCTTGGCATGGTACAGGTTGATGGTTTGGTACATGCTTTAGTACATTGTTGAGACACATCTCTTGTGATGGTATTTTGGTGATCTTGGTACATGAATTATAGAGGCATGTTTTAGTGATGTTGAGCATATGGTTTGAGATATTCTCTTGGTGATCTTAGCATGAGCTTCATGCAGATGAGAGTGGATCTGGTTTCGTGGATGAGACAATGATTGGTTGTATTGTACTATGTTGGCATTGATGTTAAAGGATTGATGTCAAGTGGTGTCATGGAATATGTTGTCATTGATGTCAATTGGTGTCATAGTGATGTGTTGTAATTGATGTGTAGATGGATTGATAGTGATGTGTTGTCATTGATGTATGATGTATGATGGGTTGATGTTATATATGGATTTATGTGTTGATGTTATATATGGATTGATGTCTTGTCATGGTTGATAGGAAGTACCAAAGGGATGAACTCCAAAGTTGTCTCCTTATGGTAAAATCCCTCACGAGAAGACACTTTGTGAAGTCCAAATGGTTAAGTGGTTGAGCAGTCCTAGCAGTGTGGTTAGGGAACCCAAGTTTAGTTGAGGAATAATGTAATGAAGATTAGTGAAATTTTCAGTGAGACTATTCTAGATGGATAGTACATATCGTGTTGTTTCTAGTGATATGTCGTACGGCACACAATTCCTCACAGTTAGGGAGATATGGCCTTGAGAAGTTAGAGAACCCTCATGAGTTGTCTAGAAGCCCCTAGAAGGTCTAAGAAGTCAAGTAATTCTAGAAGCTCCTAGAAGAAGTTGACCAGACAAAGTGGTTAGTCACGAGTTAAGTGGTTTCAACAAGAAAATAATTAAAAATAAATTAGTTGCAACTAGAAGTGGAGAGTTTACTATTTTTGGTAAAGTGGTTGTAAGTGGTTAGAAGTGGGTTAGCCCTAAAAGAAAAGTTGGTTAGATGATAAACCCTATAGGAAGATACTTGGAGAAGTATAAATAAGAGACCAAGGGTCCCTTATGAATAGAATATTTTGAGAACATTCAAGATATATTTTGGCAGAAGGTTCATTGTAGGTACTCGTGGATGCATCAGAAGTTACGCAAGTCTGAGTTAGCAAGGAAGTTTGATGTTGAAAGTTTCAGAGCTTTAGAAAAATCATAGTTTATGAAGTGTACATGGGATGATAGTGGAAGAGGTCACGTACGTACACATGTTTTAGTGGAGGAAGGCACGTGTATACATAGGATGACAGTAGAGGAGGTTGCATACAGAAGAAAAAGTCATGAAGACTTGATTTGATGTTGGTGCTAGGTCCCTGAAGTCTGAAGCAAGATTCCAGATCTATATTCTACAGGTTTAGATCTTCTAGTATGAATACATGGTTGTATTTAATGATCACTTATGCTTATGATATGGTGAATGCTTGAAGAATTATTGGTATGGTTGTTGTGATGTTTGGATATGGTAGATGTTGGTTGGTTGGTTGAGTTGTTTTGTCCTGATATGGTTGAGGGACATATATGTTGTGTGATGGTGTATGCATGAGGAACATGCATAGGTTATTGGATGGTATAGATTTGTTTATGGTACAGGTTGGGCAGTGATAGGATGGTTGCAATGACATGTCACAGGTGGATGTGACAGTGGCAGTAAGGGTTTGAAGGGCCAAGTTTCAGAAACCCTAGTTTTTGAAGGTGTACACAAGATGACAGTAAAGGATGTCACATACATATGCATGTTGCAGTATAGACAGTTCGCGTACATACACATGTTGCAGTATAGACAGTTTGCGTACATGTTGACAGATTGTTTTTGTCTACAAGCTAGGTCTTGTACTTAAGGGTTGGATTCCTCACATCTCGGTTGGTGCTGAGATACACAAGCTGGGTCTTGCATGAGATTTGGTGCTCTCTTGGATTTGATGCTCCTTTTCAGCTGGTCCTGATAAACCCCAAGGATTGTAGTCTTTTATAACATATAATACAAGATCTTACACATATATCTGGTGTTCCTTGTGTTCTTTATTGAGATGATGCATAGTTCCTTATTGTTGATATATGTTGTTTACATGTAAGAAAACTAAGTGTGAATGTAAGTAATGAGTAATGATGTTGTGAATGGTGATTTCTAACTAAAATTTTGAATAAGTGTAAAAAGAGCCTCACATTGATTCACCCCCCCCACCCCCCACCCCCCGCCTCAGTCTGGTCGGTGTGTCCAACAATTGTTATCATAGAAGGCCTTAACGATAATCCTTACAAGCTTGAAGGATATCCATGGGCACACAAATACAAGAAGGTTATGTAGAATCATCTAACTATTATCTTATAGATGAAGAGGAAGATTTGTTGAAGCTCAAAGATAAAATTTTAGATGTTTTAGAAGATGATCAGTATACTTTTTATCTTGATTTTTATCTTAACGAATACATTAAGGAAGCCCTAGAAAAGTGTCAAATTCATATTATGGCACTAAGGCAAATACTCATGAAACAAGAAGAAGAAATCAAGACACTAAAGAATGATATAACTAGTCAAGTGGAAGAAAAGAAGAAGGTAGATGATGAGATCAACAAAATCCTTGAAGATCTTAAAATCAATGTAAATCTAAGGACCCAACTTGAAGAAGACAAAATGATATAGGAATTGTTGAAGAATCAGGTAAACGAAAAAGAATAATCATGCCATAAGCTGGAAGCAGAAGTTGTTGATCTCAGAAGGAAAGAATAGAAGTAAAAAAAGGTTCATGAACAATTCAACAATCTTGGATGAAATCTTGGATTTTCAAAGATCACCAAATGAAAAATTTGGTCTTGGATACAACAAGAAAGAAACACACTTTGAAGCTAGCATTCATAAGAAGCATGATGAAGGTCCTATTGATGGGGCCTAAATCCCCTGACTCAACAACAGGAACCAAACCCGCCACCGAGGCCCAATTAGAATCTGCAGCATTTGGAGTGGAATGGTTCTCCAGATCTTATGATCTGGCCAAATTATCGATGAGATTTTGTGTTTTAGGGTGAAGGATATTCCTTCACTTGGGATAGTTCTTCTTTGTATTCTCTCTTAGATGGCGGGTTGGTACGAGAAATGAAAGCCAGTATAAACCAACTTGACAAAGACATGACAAAATTTGTAACTATTGGGAAGGGTTCGAGCTTGGGATAACCCGTTGCTTGAGCATGTAGACAGTGATATTATGCCAGAGGGCCTAGTACTAATACTCTAATTGAACGAGCACCCAACTACTGTCTGAAAAACTACTTAACAGAAAGAAAATGTATATGTAATCAAGATCATGGCAAGAAAAATAATTCATCTACCAAGAAGCTCATCACATAGCTGAGGTAAACTACTTAGCATAAAGAAAAAGAAACACATATGTAATCAAGATCACGGTAAGAAAAATAATTCATCTACCAGGACATTCATCACATAGAAGCACAACTATTTACTTTCATCATTTAAAGCAAAGAACATCAAAACATTGCACTAGATAACTTGACAATAGAATTAATTGCTCAAACTCATTCACTGCAACATTCATGGAATAGGAAAGGAAGTAATTCTTCTCCAACTCCATTCACATACCTCTAATGAAAAATAGCTCATCTTTGGTCCAGAAGGGCTTCTTAATTCATAGCAGTCTCAAAATAACTATCAACAACCAAAAGAAAAAGTGTTCCTACAACAACCATCAACCTCTGGCCATTGGTTGATGTCCCTGTTTATAATATAAACTCTTAACAATAATTAACAGTAAAATATAATTTGAGCTAATCAAAAATCACCACGTGGTGTTATCATCTAATAGTCTTTCAACAGTCCACCTAAGTTGTTTCTTGAGAAGGGCGGGCTCTTTCATAATCAAACCATCTGATAAAGAGTTCTTCACAGGTGTTGGCCCATGGAAATCTATGTTGTTCCATTGGAGCCACATGTATTCCCTTGATGTTCGTTGTGTGAGCCTGATACTTTGCAAGGCTGAAGTTCAATTTCTGAAGCATGATTCTGGCTTTGATTGGATGTCCTGCGAACTGTTGTACTTGCCCTGGCTGTTAAGTACCTATACCAGATCTGGAAATATAATCACCACAAATATTGAATACACAATAGATCCACAAAGCAATATAGAATAAACCACACTATATTATTACCAAACCCTTGAGGTAGGGCAACACCATACAATGTATCCTATTATGGAAGGGATCATCTCCTATTCACTTGCCTCTTCGAGGGGGCATCCTCCTATTGAGCTACAACTCACAATACAATATTTCTCTTCATCTCTCATTACATTGCTTGAACCCCCTTATATAGTGCTACCATCACCTAAGAACATTCTAGAGGAGGAATATTCTAGAAGTAGAACCTTCTAAGAAGTCCTCTTAGATTTATTATATCTAATTACCCATTTATTATATCTAACTACCATAGTGGGCCTTATTTAATAATATAGTGGACCTAGTCCACCTTACATTGAATGACCTCCACTATTATCACTATGGGACCTCTGGGCCCCCAACTACCTCTCTAGCTACCTTACATTGAAGTTCCTATCATAAAAACACCCAAGTTGAAAAAACAAATCATTCGAAATGGAGTCTAGGAAGTCAAGATATTGAAGTTCTAAAATCTGCAATTTTTCAGGGTTTTTTCCGTGGACGGCGGCTCGATTTTTTTTTAAATTTCTGTAGTAGCTGAAGGTCGAATTTTCCCAAACAAATTATAGATATGAGTTCCTCTCACAATTTCACCCAATTTCAAAAAACAAATTAGTCAAAACAGAGTCTGGGAAGTGAAGTTATGAGCATTTTAAATTCAACAGTTTTTCTGGGTTTTTTTGGAAAAAGCCGCGATTTTCTGCAGTAAGTTATTGTTCTATTTTTTGGGTTTTTTCGTGACGACTATGGGACCGAAGATTTCATAGGGTGATCACATGGCTATTTCCTCTCAAACCCTCAAGGGAATTCTTGAAGCATTCAAATCCAAATTGTATGACACATTGAATGCTAGATTGCATGACCTTGCAAATGGCCTCAATGATAGTTTTTGTAGTATTCAAAATTCATTGGATAACATGCAGCAGATATTTCTTATGGAGGACATCAAGGATGAATATAATCAAGAAATGTATGCTTGGTATGATTTTGAGGCCGATTGTGATGATTGGTATATGGATAGTTGTCATTTTTGGGATGACAACCACTTTCATATTTTATTTGATGACTCTAATCCACCTTTTGTAGAGAGCATCAATGTGACAAATCTAGAGCTAATGATTATTACTAGTGTCCATCTTGCATATTCTACAGTGGTATTATTCCTTCCAGATTTTGCTACGACCCTTTTCCACCATGTGGATGGATCTTCTTATTTGGATCCACATGATAGGTGTCGGTCTTTGGAGCATCATTTTGAGTTGGTTATTGGGTTCCAAAATCTTCCACGGGGAGTTCACATGAGCACTTGGACATGGGACATGGGATTACAATGGTGGTTGGACTACTTTAGCATGGTGGCTTTCCTTTCCACATGGGACCTTGGTTCTCCAGTCTTCTTCAGCATTATGGTCCACAATTATCCATGGGACCCTGGTATATGGTTGTACACCAAGCATTGAGGACAACACTTTCATAAGGGGGATGGAATGTAAGGTGGCTAGAGAGGTAGTGGGGGGGCCCAAAGGGCCCATAGTGATAATAGTGGAGGTCATTCAATGTAAGGTGGAATAGGTCCACTATATTATTAAATAAGTCCCACTATGGTAGTTAGATATAATAAATGGGTAATTAGATATAACAAATGTAAGAGGACTTCTTAGAAGGTTCTATTTCTAGAAGATTTCTCCTCTAGAATGTTCTTAGGTGATGGTAGCACTATATAAAGGGGTTCAAGCAATGTAATGAGACATGAAGATAATTATTGTATTTGGAGCAGTAGCTCAATAGGAGCATGCCCCCTCGAAGAGGTAAGTGAACAGGAGAGGATCCCTTCCATAATAGGATCCATTGTATGGTCTTGCCCTACCTGAAGGGTTTGATAGTAATAGAGGAGGTTTTCCATATTGTTCTTGTACATCTGTTGTATTCAGTATTTGGTTCTTAACACTGGCTTTGCATCAGTGACCCTTGCGCATTCTTCAGTCCATACCTCATCTTGTTCAGCGCATAGCTTGATTACTTTGTTTAGGTCGATCAACATATCGGGGAGCCCGACATATTTCATCACTTCGGTGATTCAGTTTCGGTGTTTCTTTTTGTTCTTCGGCGGGGTCACAAGACAGACTCTAGTCGGTAATCGGGAAGGTTCTTCTTGCAGTTAAAACAGAAGTAGTTTAGCGATTAAGCAACCTATGATAAGACATAAACAAAGAAAAAGATGAACACGTACCTGCGTAGCTTGCTAGTCTCAGTCGTTTTTAATACTTATGCGATCCCAAACGCTTCCTTTGAGTGACCTGTGAATTCATCGCTCCTCTTTGGTTTAAATGAACACATCAGCATGCCATAGTGTGGCTAATCAAATACGATAGTCATGAATGCATAAATTAGCATGTTAGTTACTTGACCTTTGGGGTCGAAAAAAGGGCGTCGAGGCAAGTTAAGCACGTGTGTGCTTCCAAGAGGTCGTATATCATACAGAGAAAGTCGTTAAATGCCTCCAGAAACCGTACCACCAAGCATGCCAAGAATTATTCATAAATAATGGAGGTTCAGAAATTCAAAAGGATCGAAAGGATCGAAAGGATCGTACCGCACATTTTCCTGCAACCCCAATCGGCGACGCTTTCATGTTCTGGATCGCATCCGTCGATCAGCTATGGCGTGCCGATTTTTCCAAACATCATGTCACAAGGCACGGATATTATGTTGGCACACCTAGTGTCGCTCCTTGATTTATCTATAAATTCCGGAAGCTTTGTGAGAAATTATATGCATATGTCGAGCTCGTATTCCCTGGAATTCTGGTTTGGTAAGTTTGTCTTGGCAACATCCTATTCAGAAATTCTTTATCATTGATGGACGCCTTGAGTTCCTTATGCTTTTTGCAATTATGGGATCCCCCTCAAACAAGGGACGAGGTCTGTGAGGCAGTCGGAGTGCTAAGTCTCATCCCCAGTGCACCTGGGACTCTTTCTTGTTGGCTTCTTTTGTACTCGAGACTCCAACGAGAGGTATAGGTATCTCCCAGAGGCAGTGTCAGCATCAACAGAGGAGCTAGGGATGGTCGCAGATACATCCAAAAGATCCATGCTGGATATTGTGCCTTCTTCGGGCCCAAAACCGCGGAGAAGAGGAAGACCTAGGAAGAAATCTCGGGAAGGAGAGGAGGACTGCCCCAAGGCTGAACTGAGTACATGTCCAACCCTTGAGGAGTCTGTGATACTTACCAACTATTTGGGGTTGGTCAGGACTGCTGACAAAGGAGGTAGGAGAAGAGAGAGGAGGGAAGAAGTGTTGGGTACTTCCGTCAAAAAAAAAAATCAGCAATTAGAGTAGGCTCAACTTGCAATAGTCAAGCTCTACCAAGAGAATAGAGAACTGTGACATCAGTTGGCGGAAAAAAACCAAGGGATACTGTTATCTCAAGGTCGCGCAGGAATCATCGTTTGGTTGCAGAGATGACTTTGGGAAGGGCAAGACATGATTGTGCAGTTGCGCGAGGCACGGCGGATGGCAGCAGCAGTGGAACATAAGACATCACAAAGTGTGAAAGTAAATGTGAGAGAGGACCAGTGCACGAGAGACAAATAGTTGGCGGATTCTCGCTTCGCGTTCTTGGAAGTGTTTCTTAACATATCCTTGTCTTTCTTCTTTTGTAAAATTTTGTAATCTTACGGCTATCGGGCTGGCTAGCTGAGTCGTCAAGGTTGTCTATTTGTATGTAAACTAGGCCTGGTGGAAGTTTTGATTGTGTATATAAAAAGAAAAGAAGGTGTTTGAATGTATCATGCTCCTTTCGAATGTGAACCACGCGTGTATTCTTATTCAAGTCTTTTACGTAAATTATTAGATTTTTGGGCATCATTGTTATTTCATCGTGAGTCTGTTAATGATTTTCTTTATAAAATCTTTGATATCAATTAATACCTCTGTGGATTATCAACTTTGGTTATTGAAAAATTTAATCATGCAAATACATTCGGCTAATGGATAAGAATCATGCTTGGATTCTCACTTGCACCAAAAATACTTGAGAAAAGACTAGAGGCCACAATTGTCGATATCGGGTGGCAGGAGTAATTGTCATGTCAAGGAAACAATTAGTTCGCCCTCGCCGATACTGAACTTGTTTCGGGAGTTTGTCGATTAGCAGTGTCACTTTATCTATGCACGGCACTTATAATCGCACTTTTATGTCGAACCTGAAAAGGTCAGATTTCGGCGAAATCCTTTCCGAGGCTGATCATAAGAAACAAACACTATTATCGTCTGACACCAATGAAGGTCGGTACTTGGCTACTTTGTCTTCTCAAAATGATTTTCGCCACCTTAAGCTTTCGCTGACGCTGAACTTCTCTAGGGAGTCGGGAAAATTTCGGGTCGTTGATTCCTCGAGTAGTCGTTGTGTCTCTTAAGATGGCTCTTTGTTGTATGTTCAATAGAAACTTAAGACATGAAACATATAATATAAGCGGATTATCAGTCTTAGACCAAGGCGAGAACAATCAAAGGTGGAAAACAAGGTGGTACCCAAAAGTAAATGGTCACAAAACTTTTAGGGTGTGTTGAGTACTCAACAAATGGCGATTCATTGGGTGAACCCAGAATCTCTGTTTCATGCATCAGATATCTCCGGTGCTCCTTCTAATCGTATTAACCTGAATTCTCCTTCTAATAGTATTAACCTAAATTTATACATATATGTATATTATTATTATTATTATTATTATTGGAAGTATTGTTTTAGGGCGTGGTCGTTTACTAGGAGAGTATCGAGTTCCCCCCTCTAATTTTGCAACCAGTAAGTACCTACCCCAATCTTCTCGACCACCTGGAAAGGTCCAAGCCATAGGTTCTGAAACTTGGAATGTTTTCCTTTGGGTTCATTTTCCCTGTACCACTTCAAGAATAAATCTCCTACTTCAAAGTTATTTTCCTTGGCTTTATGCTTATCGAACCATCTTTTCACTATCTGTTGATAAGACAAAAATTTTGACTTAGCCTTTTCTCTCTCTTCTTCCAGCATAAGTAGGGTGTTGATTCTTTGTTGCATGGTCAAGGATGGTTCTTCATTAAAATCTTGGGCCAATTGGAGAGATGGAAAATAAAGCCCGTTTGGGGGGATGGCTTCCTGTCCGTAGACCATAAAGTACGGGGAATTCCCTATAGCTTCTTTGGGTGTGACCCTATCAGCCCATAGGGCATTATGGAGTTGGTTGTGCCAATTTCTATGGTTATCCGCAACCGTCTTCTTTAGTATCTTTACCAGATTCTTATTGGTTGATTCTGCCACACCGTTACCCTGCGGGTAATAATTTGTAGAGTACTTGATTATGATTCCTTTTCCCAGGGTGAACTCTGCCAATAGGGTAGAGGAGAAGTAGGCTGCATTATCAAAGACCAGAACAGAAGGAATTCCAAACCTTGTAATTAGCTATTGTTCTATAAATTGGATGATAATTTCCTCATTTACATGGGTCAGAGGAATGGCTTCTGCCCACTTTGTGAAATAGTCGGTGGCAGTAAGAATATACTTGTGCAATTTCGAAGAGTTGGGCATAATTTCTCCTATGATATCTAACCCCCACTGCTCAAAAGGTCTAGAGATGGTTACAGGCTGAAGTGGGATTGCTGCCCTTCTCTCCTTGCTAGCACTTATTTGACAAGTCTTACAATTCCTAGCGTAAGCATGAGCGTCTTTGAACAAAGTGGGCCAATAATAGCCGACTCTCAGAACCTTATGAGCGGTGGTGTTTCTTGCAAAATGTCCCCCAGCAGGGCCATCATGGAGTTCTTTCAACACTTTATCGACGTCTTCGCATTCAAGACACCTTAGTAATACCCCATCATAGTTGATCCAGAAGAGTATCGAATTTATGAGGTGATATTGTGCAGATTTTAATCGGAGGGCTCTCCTTTCTCTGGGGTTGAGGTTTTTGGGACAAGTCTCGTGATGTAATAGATGAGCCAAATCCTTGTACCAGGAGTTCGGTCCTGGGGAAATGTATGATGCCTCACCACACCATAATGTTATTTCATTATCCCACCCTGGATCTTGGTTTACTTGACCTTGAGCTTTGGCTGCGAGTTTGCACAAACCTTGTCCTTTTACCAACTTGGCGGGTTTTATATCTAGATCAAATTCCTAGACTACCGCCATCTAGTTCCCTCTTCTTTCTCCCATTTCTTGTTGGGTAAACAAGGATCGAACTGCAGGGTGTGGCACAATCACCTCGGTGTGATTCTTGAGGATGTACAACCTAAAATGTTTTACTTCTTTATAGACTGCGTAGGCCTGCTTGTCTACGGTGGGGTAATTGAGATCAACTCCTTGAAGGTTGGTGCTCATAAATGACACCAGGGCTTCGTTGTTGTCATTGTCCTTCTGAGTCAAAACCATAGCTAGTGATTGGTCAAAAGCGAAAGTATAAAGGTTAAAGTCTCTATTGAAATCGGGACTTCGTAATACCAGGGCTCGGGATATGGAAGCTTTGATATTGCTGAAAGCATCTTTTCGTTCATCATCCCACTTAAAATTAGAATCTTTGCAAACCATTTTTTGTAAGGGTTTGATGATTTCGACGAAGTCGGGGGTGAATTTCCTTACAAAATTAATTTGCCCAAAAAAAGACTACATAGCTTTCTTGTTCTGGGGTAGCGGGAGTTAAGCTATGGCTTTAATCCTTTCGAGGTCTATGCGAATTCTCGCTTGAGATATAATATGACCTAACAACTTACCTTCTTCAACACCGAAGATCATTTTCTTAGGATTGAGTGATATACTGTATTTTTGGCATCTTTCAAAAATTTGAGTTAAGTGTTGGATGTGTTATTCTCTATTCTTCGAATACACCGTTACGTCATCTAAATATACTACCACACTGTAATGTTCCTGACTTGGCTAGTCTAGGAAACGCTGCTAATGTGTGTGTAGGATCAAAGGTTTACAACATATAAATGATCATACAAATAATAAATGCGACAAAGGACTGCAAGTTTGTATTATGATATCTCTGTGGATTACAAAAATGGTTGAATGCGGCTGAATACTGACAATACTCGACTAGATCAACATACAAAGGATCTTAGCCGAAATATAAATAAGCAACTGCGACTGAATAACAACACTCGGCTAGATCAAAATACAAAAGGATCTTAGCCGGAATACAAATAAGCAACTAAAAGATAATACCCAAAATATGGGAGCACTGAAGAATGATGGAAGACCTGGATGATCTTCCCGGTGACTAGGGTGTGTCTTTCAACACCGAAATCAGCCAACTGGTG
>ML796539.1:439133-451034 GCA_009831015.1 Picea engelmannii
GTTGACAGGTTACAGGTTGATGTGAGAGTGACAGTGGAATTGACAGTGACAATGGTAGTGACAGTGGCAATGACAGTGGCAGTGGTAGTGACAGTGATAGTGGAAGTGATTGTGGTAGTGATAGTTGGTCTACACTTATACTTCATGAAAGCAATATGGGGTAAGGAAAGGGGGTTGTATCCTCCTTCTGGTTGGTGTCGGAGAATCAGGGAGTTGGAGCTTCCTTCAAGTTGGAGCCTGAGAACTAGGTGGTTGTAGCCACCTTCCAATTGGAGCCAGAGAACCTAGGGGGTTGTAGCCTCCTTCTGGTTGGAGTTAGAGAATTAGGGAGTTGGAGCTTCCTTCAGGTTTGAGACTAAGATAATAGGGGGTTGGAGCCTCCTTTTGGTTGGAGCGAGAGAATTGGAAGTTGGCACTTCCTTGAATGTAATTCTTGACATATAAGAAAAAAATTATGTGGTTTTCTCTTGCATTGGGTTTCCACGTAAATATTAGTGTATTGTGTATTGTGTGGATGTGTTTATTATTGTTTATTATGCACTAATGGATGTTAATGTTTTTGATACAATAGTATATTGATGATGAACTGATGAACATGTTTGAATAAGTTAAAGGAATATAAACTATGGTTAAAAAGTGGTATAATTTATCTTTATTGATTCACCCCCCGCCCCCTCTCAGTAATCCAACAATTGGTATCAGAGAGGGTTTCTTCAGGAAACAGTTTAACCACTGGAAGGTATATCATGGAGAGAAACAATATGTATAAAAAAGGAATACCACAGTTTAATGGACAAAACTATGCATTTTGGAGCAGAATGATGAAAACATATGTACAATCACAGGGATTTGATGTTTGGAAATCAGTAGTAGATGAATATAAAGATCCTTCCACTCTTCCAATAGATAATGATTGAAAGAAACTCAATCAAAATAATTTAAGAGCCAAAAATGTTATCCTGAATGGTCTGGTTGATTCAGTATATGTCAAAGTTATGCATTGCAATTCCACAAAGGATATTTGGGACAAAGTTCAGAATGTTTATGAAGTAGATGCCAAATTCAAGGTATCAAAGCTTCAAACTTATGGAGATCAATTTGAACAACTGAAGATGTAGGAAGGTGAAAATACTGTAGCTTATGTTTTACAAGTTGATGAAATAGTGAATGCAATTAACAGATTGGGAGAAGAAGTTGATGAATCTATGATTGTTCAAAAATTACTAAGATCTCTTCCAATGAGATTTGATCCTAATATTTCAGCACTAGAAGAAAGAGCAGATCTGAGTATGATAAGCATGAATGAGCTACATGGAATATTCACCACTTATGAAATGAGAACAAAACATGACAACTCAGTTACAAAGGAAGCAACATCCAAAGCATCCAAGAAGATAAAGAAAATGAGCAAGAAAAATCCAAAGTCATAATGTAGCTACAACAATGATTCATAAGAAGATGAAGAAATGACAAACTTTGTAAGAAATTTACAGAAAGGAACAGATAAATACAAAGGTAATATTCCATTGAAATGTTTTAATTGTGGTAAAATTGGTCATTTTGCAAATAAGTGTCCTTATGCCATGAAATTAGATAGGGATGAAGAGGAAGATCCCAAGAAAGAAAAGAAATATAAAAAGGGAAATTGGAAGGACAAAAGGAAGGCCTTCAAGAAAAATTTCTACTCAAGAGAAGACAGTTCCTCATCTGATGAAGATGATGAAACCGACAGTGATTCAGAAAAGGTATTATTTATGGCTAGGGAAAATCAAACAAGAAACTCTAATGGTTTCGAAGAAGAAGAAGTCGATCTCAGAGAAGAATTAATTAGTTCCTTAGAAGAACTAAGGAAAAAAAGAATGAAAAACAAGTCTCTCAAGAAATAACTAAAAGTAAAAGGAACTTAGAATCTCAACTCAGAGGAAGTCAAACAAATAGTTACAAATTTGAAAGTCCAGGTAGAAGAGGACAAAAGAATTGAAGAAATACTCAAAAGTCAGCTAGAAAAGAAGGAGAAGATGATTGAAAGGTTGGAAGCAGAAGTAGTCACTCTAAGAAAATATCTTTAGAAGAAGGACATGCAGCAAGATAGCACCAAGACATTGGATCATCAACAATCAAAGGACATACTATGACAAGTCCAGAATATGATACAACCAAATGCGGACTGAGAAAGGTTCAAGCTCCATGACGAGAGAAATAGAACAAAAGAGCTATGCAAAAGTTCTTAAAGGAAGGAATCATGGTCAAAAAGAATTAGAAAGGAATGAATACAAAAGACCTTCTACATTCATGCAAAAAAGAAACTTCAATCATGATCAACCAAGAGAGGAACCTAGAAGGACTGCACCACAAAGAAAATTGTTCACTCCCAGGTATGTAAATTTATGTTATGGTCATTGTTTTTATTATACTAACTTTGGACATAAGGTTGCAAATTGTAGGGCTTATGAAAGAAATGTTCAGGAAATAAATTATTATGTGGCCCCACAAAATATTGAATGCTACAAATGCCACAACTATGGACACATAGCTCAAAATTGCAAAAGTGTGATAAAGCCTCCCATGAAAGAAAATATTGATGACAGAAACAAGAAGAAGGATTGGAGAAGAAGTGAAAAACAAGAGGAAAAAATAAATGAAGAATAGGTCCAAGGAATTGTACTTTCAAGATTTTTTGCAACACAAGATCATGATGAATTTACAGGGAAAGAGGAAAGTTTCAGAATTCAAGTAGAGGATGAAGAATACTTCAAAACTCGTGATGATGATAGAATTAAGAAACAGGATGAAAAGGAAGATGTAACCACAAACGAAGAGGAAGATTACACTGCATCAGAGCTGGTATTGTTCTGAGCCATTTGGCTTAGAGACTCCCAGGTAATATGAATATTAGACAGTATGAGTCTATGTTGTAGTAGAGTCGTGGACAATATGGACATAGATAGATTAGCAGATTTGGACAGATATATGATAGTGGATGATAGCATGAGTTCAAGAAATATTGGATTCATGAGAGTATATGAATTATTTTTATATCTGTCAGTTGATTGCTCAAGGAATTTCCAATGGAAAATAACTCCAAAAGGGAGCAGGTACAGGAAGATCTATATTTATCTACACAAAAATGTGTTGAGAATTCATCAGAGAGAGAGACTAAGAAAGGAATATTAGTAGCATACATCTAGGAAGACACACCCACATGGGAAGCTATTATTTTAACCAGGATTGGTTAGACAAGGTACATCGTCATATCGATAGGGGGAGTTAATCCTTTGTCAAAGGGAGAGAGATAAAGTAATCATAGGCTTGAAGACAGGGGGAGCAGCCCAAAGGACAATACAGATAGGGAGAGCATCCCCAAGGAGAGTTCAGTTAGGGGGAGAAATCCCAAAAGGGAGATAGCCTTTTCCATTGATGTCAAAGGGGGAGAGATTGAAACATTGATGAGGAGTGATGATCACAGGGGGAGAATGAGCATGATTTTTTTCATGTCTAAGTGTTGCCATCAATGCCAAAGGGGGAGATTATTGGATAGTTGGTTTGGACAATTGGTTGTCATTGATGACAACCCTTAGAGTGATATTAGAGATTGATGTCAACCCTTAGAGATTGATTTCAACCCTTGGAGAGGTCCAATGGATAGTTTATTGGCATTTGTATGATCGAGATTGATGATGATTTAGTTGGGTACATTTGATGAAGTCTACATGTAGCCCCAAAGGTGTGGTTATGGGACCCGAAGTTTATTAAGGAATATGGATAAAAATTATAGTGTAATTGCAAGTAATACTATTATAGATGGTTATTACATGTTGTTATGTTTCCAGCGATATGTAGTACGCCACATGGTTCCTCACGGTTTGGGAGATATGGCCTTGTAAATTTGGAAGCCCCGAAGAGTGGACAAGAAACCCGTAGTTGATTACAAGTCTTAGACAAAGGGTAAATTGGTTGCAACAAGAAATCCCTAAAGTAAGGAGAGAGGATACTATGAAAAAATATATAAAAACCTCAAGGAGTCTCTCATAAGTACACACATACAGTTACAATTGAATATCTATCTAGTGTTTTTTATGGCTTAGTATTGAGATCTTTTGGCAAGTTTGTGACGACATTTGTTCTGAGGTTACGGAGGAAGGTCGAAGGTGAAAGTCTCAAGGTTAGAGCAAGCTTGCGTAACCCTATTTTCTGAGGTGTCCGCGAGTTGCAAGTCAGCACGGCGCGAATGTACACGTGCTGCAGTAGAGGAAAGCGTGTATATCTACGAGATGTAGAAGAGAAAGTCGCGGATATGTGAAAATATTGTGAAAGGTTGAAAGGAGGATGCTAGTTCCTGGTTGTTGAGGTCCATGAAGAAGCTACAGGTCAATTTACAATATAACAGGTCAGCTATAGGATCAAAGGTAAGTTTTAAGGGCTATGGTGGTATGGTACATGCATGGTGATGATAGTATGTGATATATCTTGTTGATGCATGGTACATCTTGGTGATCATATGATACATTGTTAGTGGTACATTCTTGGATGGTTGGTATCTGGTTTGGCACATACTTGAGGTACATGGTTGGCATGGTGTATGGTTGATGATATGGTATATGGTTGAGATAAATTGTTGGTACATGGTATGGTACAGGTGTTGATGTACATTGTTGATGTACATGGTTGATACATGGTATGGTATAGGATTGGTACTTGGTATGGTGTTGATGTACATGGTTGATGGTTGAGTCATATGGTACATGTTATGGTGCATGGTTGATGCATGGTTTGGAACAGGTGTTGGTGCATGGTTGATGCACAGTTTGGTACATGTGTTGGTGCATGTTTGATGCAATTTTTGTGGTACAAGTTGTGGTACATGGTTGATTCATGGTATGGTACAGGTTGATGGTTTGGTACATGGTTGAGACACATATCTTGTGATGGAATTTTGTTGACCTTGGTATATGCTTGATAGAGGCATGTGTTGGTGATGTTGAGCATATGGTTTGAGATATGATATTGGTGATATTGGCATGAGTTTCATGCAGATGAGAATGGATCTGGTTTCATAGATGAGACAATGATTGGTTGGACACGTTGTTGAGACACTGATTAGTTTGACAGGTTGTTGTGATAGTGATTAGTTGGACATGTTGTTGTGACATTGACAGGTTATAGGTTAATGTGACAGTGGTAGTGACAGTGACAATGGTAGTGACAGTGGAAGTGGTAGTGAGAGTGGTAGTTATTTTGGTAGTGACATTTGGTCTACACTTATACTTCAGGGTGAAAAAACAAGGCAAGGAAAGGGGATTGTATCCTCCTTCCGATTGGTGCCCAAGAATCAGGTAGTTGAAGCTTCCTTTGGGTTGGATCCTGACAATTAGGTGGTTGTAGCCACCTTCCGGTTGAAGCTGGAGAACCCAAGGGGTTGTAGCCTCCTTCTGGTTGGAGCCAAAGAATGCTATGGGGTTTTTGTTTGCAGCTATTATATTCATAGGTGTGAACAATGCTTCTTAAATCCAGCTTGTAGTAGATGTTGAAAGGATAGTTTTCTATAGAGAAAAGGCAGTTGAGATGTACTCGGCCCTAGTGACATTGGCAAATAAAAAAACCTCTCAATACATATTATTTTTTTTTTACAGAAACTGAAAATTTTATATATATAAAAGGCATGGCCGAGGTTGCATGTTACAGAGGAGGGTGTTGGTGTAAGAGATAAAAGCTGCAAAATTTCCACAAAAAGTCTTACAAAATTGAGTCTAGATTTAGTTCTACTTCACTTGAAAACAAAACTTTTCATTTCTATCCTAAAGCTATCTTGCGAGAGATTTAATTATGACATTTTTACAAAACTAAGGAGTGTCTTATTGATCTTCTTTAGACTCGGTCTTCCTCTAGAGGGGGATCTAGCGCTACATTCAGATCAAGGAGCATGGGGTCTACTATGCTTCATGTTTCCTCATTCTGGCTTTGTGTCGGTGAGTTTGGTGGCCTGGCTTCCAGCTTTGCTTCCATGTTCTCCCCTTGGCGTTTGAGAAATTCAACTTCATCCTGTAACTGATTTATTAATGTGTGGTGTTGGGATAGAGTGTCTAGTGTGAAGGTGAGAGTGGAGATGTGGGAGTCAAGACAGAGTGCTAGATTTTGGGTGGCGGAGAAATTATCGTCCACCATCTCTTCCTCCGGTCTTTCACGAGCTGAACATTGAGCCATTTTTTCAATTAGGCTACTTGTGATTTCTAGGAAATTACCTCCAATCCAATCATTGATGTTGCCTCTGATGTTGCCTCTGTCACTGATGCTACCTCTATCGATGCTTCCTCTGGTGTTGCCTCTGTCGATGTTGCCTCTAGTGTTGCCTCTATCGATGGTGTGCTTATTGATGTTGCCTCTTGTGTTGCCTCTGTCGATGTTTCTTTTTTTGTTGTTGGTGCTCACGACTTTACCTTGGGTTATCCTTCTGATTCTAGAGCAATTGCATATTCCTATACTTCTTAGGCACTGTAATTACCCTTTCCATATGAAATTCCAATCTATAGAGTTTCGGTGTGGCTAGTTGTGGCGATGGGTCGAGAGCTTTCCTTCCAATTTACCTTCGTTGGATAAAATCTTGATGCATGAATGTCGTGCTATATCATGATTTAAATGTCTTTCAAGCATTAGGGAGGCATGTACTGCTTGCAGTCCCTTGTGCTGAATCATGACTGAGTTCCCTTCAATTACCCTCACTTCAGGCAAATTTATGGCGGAGGTGATGTTGCGGGCTACTGTGCGAACGTGGAGGGTCAAGTACGACAAGTTCCCACGGAGGAGGAACACAGAGTGTTCCAAAATATCCATATTGTCATCTTGTTGAGTGTAGGTTCCCATGGGAAAAATGATATGGGTGTACAAATCCTCCCCATGCATGATGCTCGGCTTACTATTTTCCTTAGCCAATTGTTGCGCCTCGGGGAGACTGACGCCAAGTAGAGCGACGACGAAAGGGGGCTGGTTCATTAGGGGGGGGGCTGAGAAAAGGTGTGTACCCAGCATTTCCATATGACCTAGAGCCTTTCCAATTTCTAAATTTGCCTGTTCATCCACTTCTGTGTTGTTAGCATGTAGGACATGGTAAAAGGAGGCTTGAAAAGAGGACAAGATTGCTCTGATCCTCTCAATGATTATTTTCATCTTTGATTTCTTTGAGCTTGTCCCTTTGATGAAGTGTTGAATTATTTTTTTTGAGTCCCCTATTACAATTATGTTGTTGAGTTTTTGTTCCTGATCTAAGAGCACTACTTGGTACATCCATAATCCACTGCCATGTTGGTGGTGGTTACAACCAGATTCTAGGAGTAGTTTAGCATTATTTTCCCTCTATGGTTGTACAAAACCCCTCCCGCACCTCCCTCCCATGGGTTTCCTTTTGATGCACCATCGAAATAGAGAACATGATTTTCTTGAGAATTTAGCCATTTATTGAAGTCTTGCTGAGAATAATGAAGTTGCCAACATGATTTTTGTGGCAAAATTGAGGGATGAATGGTGGGTAGGTTTATTTTCACCAGCCACTTTTCTTCTTCTTATGTCAAAGGGTGACCTTCGTGAGCTTTGATATTTCAGGAGGAGAGGTACTCACCCAGTTGATTGATCACATGGGTTGCGACTATGGGGGGGGTAACTAGCTTCTCCTTGAAAATACTTTTATTTCTTTCCAGCCAGATTTGTCAGCACGCATATTTTATTGAGGGAGCCTTCGTATGATTTACTCCATTTTCCGATCAGACTTCTACAACTTTCCGACCAAGAAATTTGAGGATTTAGCTCTTAATAGACAATGTGCATCACTTTTTTGGAAAAATTGCAATTGAGGAAAAGATGTTCAATGCTTTTGAAGTCTTGATTGCAAAGAGCACATCTGAAGGGTCCCATATATCCTCTTTTGAGCATATTTTCCCCTATTAGGAGCTTGTTGTGAGCTAATTTCCAACCAAAAGTATTGATCTTGGGTAGACCATCTGAATTCCAAACTTCTTTCTAGATTGTTTATTTTTCTAGGACATCGTTGTCATGGAGGAGCTTTTTATATCCCATCCTTACAGAGTATCATGCTTCTCCCTAGTCCCTACTATCATTATGATTGAGATGAACTAGGGTAGATCCATTTACGATCATGAGGAATTGATGAGACTCATTGAGTAGGAAAGGAGGGACCTCTCCCAAGTTCCAATTTTTCCATGTGCCATTTCCATTCCACTCAGAGATATCATAGAGAGTGTTTTTCCCCTTGGAGATTAGCCAAATTTTGAGGGGGTCTAGAGAGGAGATGCATGACAATTTTCCACTCTCTGAGTATTGGTCTTCCCAAATTTTGATTTCTTTACCATTCCTTGGGCTCCATCTGAGGTTATTTTGAATGAGCGACATAGAGTCGTAGATGAGTTTCCAGATAGGGGAACCTAAGTGATTGAATGCAGCTATTTCCAGGCACCTCTTTCAATTTTTTGAAAAATATTTGTAGCAGATTACTTTTTTCCACCATTATTTACCTCCAGTGATTAAGCGCCATATTAGTTTTTCCCCCAAGGATATGTTGATCTTTTTCGGATCCCGGATCCCTAGGCCTCCATTTTCTTTTGGGGAGAAAACAGTAGATCAGTTGACCATATGGAGTTTTTTTCCGTTATCTTTTCCCCCTTGCTAAAGAAATTTTCTGATTAGTTTGGCCATTTCCTTTTTAATTCCCATCGGAGCATGGAGGGATGAGAATTTAAATATTGGAAACAAAGATATGACTGACTTTATTAGGACCACCCTTCTAAATGGATTCAACCAGGTTGCTCCCCAAAATTCGAATTGATCCTTGAGATTTTGGAGAATCACTTGCCAAGCCTCCCCGGGCAGGGCCTTTATAATGATAGGAGTGCCAAGATACTTTAAGTACTTCCAATCTATAGAAAAGAAGAACTATAGAATATTTTCAATTCTAACTGTTATACTTGCTTTCGCGTTCCAAGCGTAAATTTGAATTTTTTGCTTGTTTATGACACCCCCCGAAGTTGCTTCATATTGGTCAAGGACTAGTTTGAATCTGCTAGCCATAGTTTGAGAGACTCCTCCTAGCATAAGAGTGTCATCAACAGACTAAGAGTTGTTTATTCTTCTTACTCCCCTTGCTATTTTCAGACCCAGGATGTTTCCAGTAGCTCTTTCATGCTCTAGTCTCTTGTTTAGCATTTTTTCCATAATAACATACAACATTGGAGAAAGCGGACATCCTTGTCGTAGTCCTCTTATGGCTTGGAAGAATGGTGTTGAGCGCCCATTTATCAGGGGGGCTATCCAAGGGGTCTAAATGCATTCCCCAATCCACAAGATGGAGTGATTGAAACCAATCTCTTTAAAACTTCATAGAGAAACCCATGCTTTACCCGATCAAAGGAATTGGCCATATCAATTTCAATTATCATCCCTTTTTCTTTGTTAGTGACACTGGTGTGTATTGCTTCCTACACTAGAATTATATTATCCCAAATTTGTATTTTTCCCATGAAGGCCCCCTGATTGGGAAGTATGAGACATAGAAGTAGACGTTTTAACCTGTTTGCTATGATTTTTTCTAAGATTTTGTAGGAGATGTTATGAAGAGAGATTGGGTGAAAGCGATTAAAGGAACTAGCATGTTTGTCCTTAGGAATCAGGGCTAAAAAGGAGGTGTTGGTTGCGCCTCCTATCTTCCAAGTTCTTTGGACATATTTTATCATACGGATTAGGTCTTTTTTTATTATTTCCCAACACTTCCTATAAAAGTGTAATGTGAAACCGTCAAGCCTGGGGGATTTGTCAGGATCGAACTGATATAGTACTGCTTTGAATTCCTCCCCTGTGACCACCTTGTTTAACTCTTTATTATCTTCTTCCTTTATCATTTGCAGGATGTGTTCTATGAATTATAAAATATTATCTTTGTTGTAATCACCTTCATGTGTGTAAGATTTTCCAAAGTGGGAGGAAGTTTAATTTTTAATGTCCTCAAAGGAGTTGATTCTCCTTCCTGAGTGATCCAGGGCATCAAATTTTGCTCAAAATCCAAAGTGCTCGGAATCGCTTCAAATCGAATGGGAGTGTAGGCCTCGTTGTGATGAACCCAATGCAACTCATTTGGGTTCAAACAGACATCGGGAGCAAGAGATATCGCATTTTGTTCAAAACGACAAACAGGCAAAAAAAAAGGATGTTGACTGTACAGTTCGTACGGATGCTGACATGGAAAGTCGTACGACACGTGGTAGGGGCCGTATGACCCATGGCAGGCAGTTGTGTGGACAGTTGGCGTATGATGTGGCTTATTTGCAGCTAATGGGATAGTGACACATGGCCCAATCAATGGTCACCGCGTGTCACCTATATATTGGTTTAAAAGTTATGTTGTTGGCCAGATTCGACCCCGTGACCTCCGGGCAGGGTAAAGCCTTGGGAAGGGCCACCCAACCGGTGTGCCCACATGTGTTACTTAACATATGTATGCGTTTAAATTTATTTGAGCTTGCAATGATGTGAAATGGGGCGCGGACCAGGCCGGGGCTAAGCCCCGACCCACGATTATATATGTATTGTCATACGACCATTGCTATGGGCGGTTAAACCTGCGGTTATATATATGTGTTGTGTAACCATTGTGGTATACGCGTGGTTATATATGACATGTGACCATTGTGGTGTGCGCGTGGTTGAACCCCACGGTTATACATATGGTTTAAACCTTAACCATGTTTGTATTGTGTGCGGTCATGTGGTGGCCATGTGCCCATGAGCCTTGGTGGTTAAGGGCCAGCGCGTAACCATTCGACAGTTTGTATCGATTGTGCGGTTGTGCCTGGTGCTAGGTTTTAACACATAAAAACACGTGGGGGCTAGGTTGAGCCAACAAGGGTGCATTTTGGCGATCCAGAGACAACAAGTTTGAAGGGGGAGTTCCAGGAAGCCTATCTTCTTCAATTTTTAGCCAAACAAGGTGCCGAAAAAGCCTAGCTAGGGGTTTTTGGATGTTCTGGAGCCATTGGAGCCATCTATTTGGCATTTTGAGCATTGTAAATCACATATTTGATCACTTTGAGCAAATAATACAAAAGATCCATTGGAAGCTGGACCAGGAGATGTAGCCCAAGAGAGGGGTGAACTCCTTTATCATTTGTTGTGTTATGTGTTTTCTGTTCACTATTTATTGTTGTTGTTTATATGCATATTGAATGAGTAATTTATATAAAATTTGTGTTGCAAAGTTGATCCATTTGCATTTTAACACATGAATTGAAATCTTGCAAATAATTTCAAGAATATAAGTCTTCTTCATTTTTAGATCAAGTTGGTATCAGAGCATAGGTTTTTGAAGACTTGATTATTTGCAAGTGTTTTGTTTTCTGATGCTCACAAGGTTGAAACTCACAAGAGGAGAAGGTCAACTTGTAGAGCCAAGTTCTCATCCTTCAAGAAGAAAGATTATATCATCACCGCAAGTTTCAAGGAGGCATTCACCAAGTATGGCTCATGAAGAGAGTCATGAACATATTCCTACAGAAGATGAAGATCTCAGAAAGGCCATCATGGAAATGAGAGAAATGATGAAAATCTTGATGGAAAGGAATACAAGGTTGCAAGGTGAAGGCTCCAACCCTTCAAAGCACAGGGGAGACAGTGGTGATAAAACTCCAAATGGAAATGGAGGGAATGGTGCTTCTCCACCACCCTCTCCTCCATCTTCTTCTTCTTCTTCTTCTTCTTCTACCAGTTCAAGACCTCTTCCAAATTATCCAAAAGGACATGGTAAAACTCCTTCACAAATTCCTTTGTTAAAGCTTGATATTAAATTCGAATTGCCAATGTACAATGGAGAAGTAAATGCTGAGAAATTAGATAATTGGATTCGTCAGA
>ML796539.1:471575-486167 GCA_009831015.1 Picea engelmannii
AGGGCTTAAACTTGCATGCAGATCATGACCCTTCATAAACAACTTTTAACCTTCTACCCCAACCTAAAACCCTTTTTCACAAGCAAACAAGGGAAGAACCAACTAACCTTTTTATCGACGGTTGGTGTAGATCCTCCATTGAGATTTATCTCCTTGCTTCTGCTTCTCCTTCCAAAAAGCGATCCTGCAATCAAGACAAAACTATGCATGCATGCTATTGTTCTACTAGAGGGTTAGAGATTAAACACAAATCAAATAAAACATATGAGACTCGTGTATTTGGGACGGGGAAAGCATATTTTTATTAATCTCAAAATGAATCACTTACAATGATTATAAAGACCGGCCACCGTTCCTCGATCCTGATCCTGGGCTCCTCCTCTTCTTTGTCCTCCAACTGCTTTGCTTGAATTCTCCTAAAGCTTGAGGAAAATCTAAAGGGTTGGGACAAAATGGATTCGGCAATTGGGCAGAGTTTCTTTGCTATGATTTTCCTCCTTTGAATAGTACCCCTACCCCTTCTTTTATAGGCTAGAAGGAGCTAGGGTTTTAGACGAACTCTCGGCCATGCATGGCTAGGAGTTCCAGTTAACTGACCCAAATCTTTTCGTCCCGACGGAAACTTTCCTGATTTTTTGCTTTTGTTAGGTAACCGCGGGCTGTAGTGGGCTAGCCCGCCGTCCAACGCACGCAGTAGAAGGTCGGTAAGCGTTCCACTGCGCCCAGTGTTAGGTTAGGGCGCGGGTTGCTTGTTTTAAGTGGTTTTTCAGGGTTTTATTCAGCATGGTTTTGGCAAGGAAGAGACATGAGTAGGCCTGATGCCAGGTAAGCATGGATGGTGCAATTTAGGGTTATAATAGTTGTTGACCAGATTCGACCCCGTGACCTCTGGGCAGGGTAAATCCTTGGGAAGGGCCGCCCAACCGGCGCGCCCACATGTGTTACTTAACATATGTATGTGTTTAAATTTATTTGAGTTTGCAATGAAGTGAAATGGGGTGCGGACCGGGCCGGGGCTAAGCCCCGGCCCACGGTTATATATGTATTGTCATACGACCATTGCTATGGGCGGTTAAACCCATGGTTATATATATATATGTTGTGTAACCATTGTGGTATGCGTGCGGTTATATATGACATGTGACCATTGTGGTGTGCACGTGGTTTAACCCCACGGTTATACATATGGTTTGAACCTTATCCTTGTTTGTATTGCGCGTGGTCATGTGGTGGCCATGTGCCCACGGGCCTTGGTGGTTAAGGGCCAGCGCATAACCGTTCGACAGTTTTTACCGGTTGTGCGGTTGCACCCGGTGTTGGGTTTTAACGCATAAAAACATGTGGGGGCTAGGTTGAGCCAACAAGGGTGCATTTTGGCGATCCAGAGACAGCAAGTTTGAAGGGGGACTTCCAGGAAGGCTATCTTCTTCAATTTTTGGCCAAACGAGGTGCCGAAAAAGCCCAACTAGGGGTTTTTGGACGTTCTTGAGCCATTGGAGCCATCTATTTGGAATTTTGAGCATTGTAAAGCACATATTTGAGTACTTTGAGCAAATAATACAAAATATCCATTGGAAGTTGGACCAGGAGATGTAGCCCATAGAGGGGTGAACTCCTTTGTCATTTGTTGTGTTATGTGTTTTATGTTCATTGTTTATTTTTGTTGTTTATATGCATCTTAAATGAGTGATTTATATAAAAGTTGTGTTGCAAAGTTGATCCATTTACATTTTAACACATGAATTGAAATCTTGCAAATAATTTCAAGAATACAAGTCTTCTTCATTTTTAGATCACTGAGGCTGTTTTTATTTCCTCCATTGTGTTTCTGTGTTGTCTAGCTTTGACTTTCTTATGAAAGAAAGAGGTATTTTTTTCCCCTGCTTGAAGCCACAGGGCTCGATATTTGAGTCTCCATTCATTTTCTTCGTTGTGGAGCGCTCTCATATAATTTTGAAAATGTTCTTTCTCCTGTACTAAATGTCTTTTGTGAATGATATCTGAATCCATTTCTTCTTGAGTATCTTCTAGCTTATTTTTGCACCTTTCAATTTCTTCTTTTGTATTGTGGGAAGAGGCTTTAACCCACTCCTTGATTTCTTGCTTGGCCTTTTTGAGTTTTTGTTCCGAGATATAGACTGGGGTTCCATCCACCCAGTTTGACCAAACGGAGGTGATTAGGGGGAGGAAATCCGAAGAATCCATCCAAATGGGATTGAATTTGAAGGCAATGGGTCCCAAGTTTTTTTCTTTGTCAAAGGAGAGAGTTATTGGGCGATGATATAAGATTCCCCAAGGAATAATTTGGGAGGAAATGTTGAGAGGGAGAAGGAGGAGAGAGATATGGATGAGAAAGCAGTCTAATCTGGTTGCAATGTGTCCCACCCCTAATATTTTATTGCTTCAAGTGTATTTCCCTTTAGAAGGTTGAACATCAAACAGATCTAGCTCCAAGATCAGATCTTCTAAATGTTCCTTGAATGGGTCCCTTACTATAGAGCCTCTTTTTTTTTCCCTTGGTGCAGAGTTGTGTTGAAGTCTCCTACTATAATGCAATTATTGTGTATTCTGATCTCTTTGATTTTCATTAAGGATTCCCAACATTCTATTTTTTTCCCAATAGTTATTAGGCATATAAAATATCCAAATATGATAGATGATACATGATTGTAGATGCTTGAGATGCACCAACATCCAGTGTGAAGATTCTAACTTTTGTTCTTTTCTGAAGATTTTAGTATTCTAGACTGTGCAGATCCCTCCTAACACTCCTCTAGCATTTAGAGCTATTCCACTACTTGCTTTCCATATTTGTTTCATTTCTTGCAAGGCTTCAGAACCCTGCATTTTGGTCTCCTGAATTAGGAGGATATGGGGTCTCTCTATTTTGATTAAATTTCCCATTGCTTTTTTTTTTCTCTTTGTCCCGATCCTCTGCAATTCCAGGAGACTACCTTCATTATTTACTGACATGTTTTGTTTCCCCCCCTTTCGTGGGTTGAGACTGTGCTTTTGTTGTTGGATCTTTTCCGCTCTTCCCTTCTTTTTTGAGGACTTCTTCCAGCATTGGTTGGGTTCCTAGTTATTTGTCCTAGTTTGTAGCTTTTCCCCTTCTGTTTATGTTGGTTTTCCTTCCTGCTTTCAAGGATCTAGCACTCTTTAGTAGTTCCATATCCAATTCCTCCCCCGAGTCCACCTAACTTTCATCCTCCATCCCACGGGAGGGATCCAAGAGTTGAGGGGCATCGAGCTCGGTTTGAGGCAATGGAGGGTCTAGATCTGGGATTTGTTGACTCTGAATTTATTCTATGTTTTCTTTCGAGTTGACCATTTATGCTTCTAGGTTCTCAAGAGGATCATACCTATTTTTGTTGCTTTCTACTTCATTATTGTTTTGCATCAGTGATTTCCCCTTGATTGTTGAGGGGCTAGTGTTGGTTTTCCTTTCCTGATGTTGAGCTCCTGATTTATTTGTCACTTTCTTTCTTTTGGTTCGCTGTCATTTCTCTAGCACTTTGTTCTCGGGGTTCTCCAGTGTTGCCTTGGGACAATTTTTGGCAAAATGTCCATACTCATGGCAGGCTTTGCATTTAAATGGGAGTTGATCGTAGTCTATTGTTTGAATATAAGACCACCCATCTAGGGTTAGATGGATTGCCTCTGGAAGTCCTTTTTCCATATGTAATTCTACACAGAGATGAGCTCAAGATTGCATTATGTCGCGTGGTTCGACCTGATCAATGAACCTTCCCAATGTGTTTCCAATGTTTTTAATGGTTTCATCATTCCAACAATGGAGATGCGGGAAGGGTAGCCTGACCTAGACTGGGAAAGTAAAGGAGATATCATTTTTTGGGCTGAATTATGGAGTCCATTAATTTAGGTACATTCCTCTAGTGCCCATGAAGTATGGGCCATTTCTAAAAATCAAATCTCTATCATCTTTATTTTCAAAGAGGAAGACATAGAATCCCTTACCATAGAAAGTTGTTGACAGCTGCCCTTTTATCGCTTTTTTCCAGTTTTTCTCTAGGCATTGCGCCATTGCTCTTGGGGAAGGCCAGAGTCCCATGAACTGTCTGATCAAGCCATTTTCAGCCAATCTCAGGGAGAACGACCGAGAGAAGGGGGAATGAACAGATACCTTCAGGATCTCATCAAGCTTCTTAACAAAACGTGACAGGGGGTTTCCTTTTGCTGATTTTGTGTATGTTGAAAGAAGTGCCTGGAACACAAAAAGGTCTAGAGGCAGAGGTGGTTGCAGAGGATATCTCGCCCCTGAGCCAGAAGCCATGGCAGGGGGCGACCGGTGGCTCAAACCCTGATTCCAGAGCAACCGGGGTCGCAGGCTTGAAACTCAGTCTATCTCTAATAATATCAATACATATTATTATTACCTAATACAAAAGAGGTTTGTATGACAGGGCCAAACCTTAGAAGAGATTTAAAAAAAGAGATAGAAGGGTAGCCTTATTCATTTCCAAACTCCTAGCACATTATTGAAGGTCGAGTCCTTGGATGGGAGTGAAATGTAGCCATGAGACAACTATCCTTACATGTAGCCTAAAGAAAAAGATTGGTATATGGGAGGGTGGTAGGCCAACACCATTGTTCCATTCGATGTGGCCTACCAAGGAGAGGAGGTTGATGGTCTTTTTAATAGCCTATAACTCTTCCAAAGATACCAATGTTTGATCAACAGCGATGATTCAAAACCTTGTGACCTACATTCCTTCAATCTACTCATGCTCTCCCAAGAACATTTTCCCATTCAAACCCTGTTTAAAAAAATATAATAAAATTTATAGTTATAAATCGACATAAACAGTACATAGATGTGATGATAAATAAATAAAAATCCTCTCAATACATATTATTATTACCTAATACAAACGAGGTTTGTATGACAGGGCCAAACCTTATCAAAGATTAAAAAAGAGAGACAGAAGGGCGGCCTTATTCATTTCCAAACCCCTAGCACAATATTGAAGGTCGATTCCTTGGGCTTGATGTCATGAATGGGAGTGAATGGTCGCCTAATACAACTCTCCTTACACATAGCCTAAAGAGAAAGAAGTGAATGGTCGCCTAATACAACTCTCCTTACACATAACCTAAAGAGAAAGATGGGTATATGAGAGAGTCGTAGGCTAGTACCATTGTGCCATTCACTACAACCTACAAATGAGAGGAGGTCGTTGGTCTTTCTAACGGCCTATAATTCTTCCAAAGATACCAATGTTCAATCAACAACGTCAATTCAGAACCTTGTGAACAACATTTCTTCAATCTACTCATGCTCTCCCAAGGGAATTTTCCCATTCAAACCATGCTTAAAAAAAAGTATAATAAAATTTATAGTTATAAATCGACATAAACAATACACATATGTTATGGTTCAGGTTGTGCCTATGGAGTTAATTTGAACCCTAAATTCCTAGAAGCAAAAAAACCCGAAATGTCATAAATTAATACTCTATCTAACAACGTGGGTCAATGAATACACGGCGTTGGAGACATAATTGGTGAGCAAGCAATTGACATAACTATTAATGTGCAATGTGGTTTAATCAATACACGGCTTTGCAGATGGAGAACCGAATTAATGCACGCTGCCACACAACGTTGGAGATGGTGAACTGTATTAATGCACATTTCCATATAGTATGGGAGATGAAAAACTCGATTAATGCACGTCGCCACCCCTACCATAAGAGGTCGAAGTTGAAATCCAATAGAAAGGCAAAAAAAAAAAAAAAAAATTGAATTTATTTTAATTTTAATAAAATTATTATTAAGAATTCCCTATGTTCGACCTTGGAAATATGAGAAAATTTGAATTCAACAAACGAACTAATAGACATTCAAAGGGAAAATCGAATACTATATCCTTGGCACAACAAGGATAATAAAAAAATAATTTAAAAGAAAATAAAATAAAATAAAAAAGAGCAAGTTACATTTTAAAAAAAGAGACCATGAAAGGGAGCGATGACTTTTGTGTCGTCATCGCTTGTCATGAGAGTGGCAAGGGGGGCGTGATGCTACGTGGAGGGGAGTGGGGGAAGCGATGTGGGGGGTGGTTTTGAGATTCCCCAACACCTTTCACGGTTTTTTATTTTTTATTTTTAACATGCTTTTATTTTTATTTTTTTAATGTTTAATTTAATTTGTTTTATAACTTACTTTTTAGATTTAAAAAAAAATTGTTTTAGAAAAGTTTTTTTTAATCCTTCTTCAAAAGAGAGTGAGGTGTTTTTCAATATTAATTTTTATTTCCTTCAAAAAAAATTGAAATTAAAATCCACGTTTTCTATTTTTAATTTTTATTTAAAATGCTTTGTTTTTCCCTTTCTTTTTATTTTTTCGCATTATTTACGAACTTTTTCACAAAAGTTTAAAAGATGTTGTAATTTTAAGCCTGAAAAGAGAAAGGGGGTGCTATTGAGGGGATCTCTTTTTTATTTGAGGATTGATTTTAGGTTTTTCACTGCAATGGTACTAGTTGTTAAGGCTAGGGTCTAAAAAAAGTTGCAATTTTATCCTCAAAGAAAAGTGGGGTGGGTGCTACTACTAACACCACTTTTCAAGTCAGGGGTTGATTTTAAGATTTAGGTTGTAATGACATCAATTGCTAAGTCCATGGTGTTATATAAGTTGTGATTTTAATCTTGGAAAAAAAAGATGCTACTAGTAGCACTACTTTTCAATTTGGGGATTGATTTTAAGGTTTTGGTTAGCAACATGATGAGGTTGTTAAGGTGATTGATGGTCACAAAAGACTGTAATTTTAACCCTAAAAAAAGGGTGATACCAATAGCACCACTTTTTAAAATGAGGGTAAAATAAATCATTAAATGCAACCTCTAAAAAATGAGAACTTTGAAGGGTTCTTGTCAAGTTGGTAACTATGTTTTATGAAAAGTGATGAGAAAACTTTTGTGTACCTATATAGTTTGATATGTCAACAAAATGTGGAGTTTGCATTGAAATTGCAAACATGTGCTCATTTAGAAAGGAGTTATCAATTACTTCTTGTTATGCATGATTTGTTAGTCTAGACAAGAAATCTTCAACAACATTTTGTTTTCTTAGTTTGTCAAATATAGTCAAGACAAATTCTTGTAATAACAATAACCATCTAATGATCCTTGTTTTCACATCTATTTTGTTCATTAGATATATGATGGTTGAATGGTCAATATGTACAAATACATCCAATGATGTAGTGTCTAAATTTGTCTATTGCATAAACAATAGCTATAAATTCTTTTTCAGTGACGATGTAGTTAAGCTTTGCTCCTAACAATTTTTTGATAATATAGTAAATGGAAAAGGGCTCTTTGGATTCTTACTATCCAAGAACTACACCTAATGCCTTATCAAATGCATCATTATGAATGTGGAATGGAATATTCCACTCAGGTCCTTGTAAAATAGGAGTTGTCATCAATTTATTTATTTTATTGTCAAATACTTTTTGACATTCAGATAACGAACTAAATTCTACATTCTTGGATAGCAAAGTGAACAAAGGGGCTTCCAATTTACTAAAATCATTTATGAATCTCCTATAATAGCATGCATGTCCTAGGAAACTTCTTACATATTTTTTCTTTTGAGGTGTTGTCAGGTGTTGTGTGATGTTTGATTTTGTTGGGTCTACCTCAATACCTCTAGGAGAAATATGATGTTGTAGTACTATACAATCATTCATGAACATGAAGCACTTTTCATTACTCAATGATAGGTTCACATCTTGACAATGTTCTAGGACATTTTCTAGATTTGTTAAAGCCTCCTATAATGTGTTTCCATAGTCAATGAAGTCATCCTTGTAGATTTCTACATTTTCATGCACTAAATTATAGAAAATACTCAACATAGATTTTTGAAAGTAGCAGGTGTATTGCATAGTCCAAATTGAAGTATGTTATAAGCAAAGGTTCTCTAAGGACAAGTAATTGTGGTCTTGTATCGGTCCTCTAAATTTATTTGTATTTGGTTGTATCCACTAAGCTCATTTAGAACGGAAAGGTATCTTTTACTAGACAAGACATTTAATGCTTGGTTAATTGTGTTGAAGGATTTCTTTTAAGGGGAAGTCTCTTCAGTTATTTCATCGTCTATCCATTACAAATAGAACATTCCCATATGTATCAAATTTGATGTATGTGCATGATGTTGTCGTTCATTCTTCTTCCATGGGCATGGGATGTATGTGCATGATGTTGTGACAAGGATCCTCCATCTGAGATCTGCACGTCGTCATTCATGATACATGACCTTGGTAAAACATTTAATAAGTGATCAAATTCCATGGTCGATCGATTCGTTCCAGCAATGCAGTTCCTACAGTCTAATGAAGGATTTCATTTAATGATGGAGGATTCCATTTAAAGAACTGCAAAACACATTTAAAAATCTTGTTAGCACATTTAAAACTCTTGCCAGTACTAGAGGCAAGTGAGGACAGAACTTAAAGCTCAGCCTGAAAACAACTAAGGAGTTTAACTACTGCACACAATCAACAAGTTGGTTTAGCAACCAGTAGTAAGTCGATTGTGTGGTCTTCTCCATTTTTATATATAAATCATCTTGAATGGATAATCTCCCTTTACATTATCAAACCTTTGGTCTCCCCTCTTCATGCGTGTCTGCAATTTTTTGCATTCCTCTCTCGACTAATTTGAAGATCAGTTTCGATCAGTTCCATCCATTCATCTACAAACCTGCCTACGGATATCAAGTAAGACAACACATTTTACCTTGACATATATAAATGTGTAATCTTATTTTTATTTAATGTCATTTTTCCTTAATATATAAATGTGTATATGTACTGAAAATTTTGCCTTTCTTAATAATTGCTCTATGTAAGAACCGTTGATAAGAATTCCCTTATTTGCTCTTAAGTTTTCTACGTAAATTCACGTATTTTCATATATGAAATTCAGTGGAAAAAATAAAATAACTTTTTTCTTAAATACAATTGAATAATTGTAAAAAACTCAGTTTGTTGATATAATCACATTGAACAAGGTTTTTACAATCCGCAGAAATATGTGAAATTTAAAATCAACTGCACATGGAGGGAGTTTGTTGAATTTAAAAAGGAAATTATGAAAATTAGTTGCTAGGATAAATTGATTTTCCAAATTTACTCTATTCAATATTCTTGATGAGTTTGTATCCTTTGGGGTTGTCAAAAGTAGTTTTGATAGTATGAATGCAGATGTCGATTAGAGAGTTCTCTCTTCTGGTAGAAGTACTATATGCGTGAAATATTTTTAGTCATAGTTCTAGGGTTCATGACAATACTCTTTTATAAAGAGAGTATTTGTTCTCGGACGGAGGTAACGACACTTCCAAGACTATGGAAATGTTGTAAAAGGAACACTAATGCTGAAAGGCCTTTTTGTTAAATACAATATTCTTAATGTGTCTGTATACTTTGGTTTAATTGTTTCATATTATCTTTTTTCTCATGAAAATACTTCTCCAAGTATTCCAGCTATGCACAAAATAAAGGTGTTGTCTAACTGTTCTATGTTTGTTCCCTCTTCGTTGAAATCCGACGACATGAATCTGCACAAAATCACAATTTGTTGTTGTTAAAATTGCATTTTTGAATGCAGAAATGAATTTAGCATGCTGAAAAAATCCTATGGCACTCGGATTGTACAGATATAACCACTCAAATATGCAGATCCAACAAGTTCTTGCCGGATTTTGGGCAAATATCCCTGAAAAATATGCTCGGAAAAAGGGGAAAACGTAGAACCTTTAGACTATGACCAAAATAAAAACATTTGTTACATTTAAGGAAACTATCATACATTTTGGCAAAGATACATTTCATGGAAGGAATTACATACTTTGATGGAATTGCATACATTGAGTCGGTATCCTTTGGAATTTATGGTTTAACCATCACAACCATACACGTGTTACCTAGAGATATAATCTCAAGTTATGTTTTGTGTTAATTCAGATTTGAAATCCGTCGAAGACTGTAAGGTACCAGATCTATTATAATAGCAGAAAAACAGAAATACTGCAGAAAATAACAATAGAACAACACAGTATATGAAACCACAACACCAAAATAATACATTTATTGATAGGAAACAATGTTCACTTGCCTCTTCGAGGGGGAAACCTCCAGCAGAGCAATGCTCTATTACAATAATTCTCAAGACAAAAACTTCTCATGCCTCCTACTCTTATTTATACTAATTTTATCTTCTAAAGAAACTTCTAGCGGAAGATCTTTCTAGAAGAGGAAGCTTCTATTAGGTCTTCTTACATTGACTTGTTCTCATTTATTAAATAGGCTTTATAAACTAATGTTGGTCTTTATTACATGGAAAATATATTATTCTACCTACATGAGGAGATAGGGAGGTTAGGTCCCTAACATGCCCTCCCCCTCGAAAAATAGCCTTGTCCTCAAGGCTTGAGATGAGGAAATTGTTGCAGAATGGTGGTGTGCTCTCAGGTGGCATCTTTTGGAGTTGTATCTTTCCACTGCACTAACACTTCCCAGATGGTGCGCTGACCAAGATGATGTTCACGTTGGTCCAAGACTGCTTGGGGATGTAACCAAATTGAACCTTCTTCATCCAACTCATGCATATGGGTTTTAGTTTGGCACTTAGTTCCAATCACCTTCTTTAAGCATGAAAAATGAAAAACATGATGGAGCTTAGAATCACTGGGAAAAGCTAACAGGTAAGCGACAAGCCCCACATGCTTGAGAATGGAATAAGGACCATAAAATTTGGGAGCAAGCTTATGAAAATGTTCAACTTTGAGTGAAGCCTTCTTATAAGGTTGCAGACAAAGAAACACCTAGTCCCCTTCAAAAAATTGGCGTTCAGAACGACCTTGATCTGCTTGTTGCTTCACGCGATTTTGAGCCATCACCAAATTGTCTTTGAGGGTATGACGAATAGCCTCGCATACTGTAATATTTTTGTCAACCTCCTGACCCTTAGAGACACATGACATGTATGAGAGAAATGATTGTGGATTTTTTCCATATACTACTTCAAAAGGATTCATGCAAGTGGTTGTATGGTAAGAGGTGTTGTAACCCGTTGAGCCCACTGATGTTTGCGGTCAGATGAAAAACACCTTAAATATGTTTCCAAACACTTATTGACAATTTCAGTTTGGCCATCAATCTAGGGATGATAAGCGGTGCTGAGATGTAATTAGGTTCCATGTAGCTTGAACAATTCTTGCCAAAAATTGTTGGTGAACGTGGGATTGTTGTCAGAGACAATAGAATGTGGCATGCCATGAAGTTTGAAGATATTATCCATGAAAAATTGGGCCACTGTGGATGCGGTGAAGGGATTTTGCAGAGCACAGAAATGAGCATATTTGGAAAGACGATCAACCACCACCATGATGATTGTCTTATTGTCAGATTTAGGGAGGCCCACAATGAAATCCATAGAAATATCCCACCAAGTAGAAGGGGAAATTGGAATGGGTTGGAATGTGCCATGGTATTTGATTATTTATCCCTTGTTGTATTGATAGACATCACATTCATCCATAAAGGTGTGGACTTCCTATTTCATACCATCCTAGAAAAAAGAACATTTGACCCTTTCATAGGTTTTGGTAAACCCAAAATGCCTAGCGGTGGGTGAAGCATGAAGCTCAGAAAGCACTGTAGATTTAAGTTGAGATTGTTTGCTTAAATGTAGATGACCTTTGTAGCGAAGCTCATGTTGGCATGTTTACAAGAAGAACGTGATTGTCATTGATGGAAAGAACAACAGCAACGATGGCATGTCTACATCCAAGAACAGCAACAACAGTAGCATGCTTACAGTTATTGATGGCAAGAACAACAACGACGAAGGTATGGTTACAGGAAAGAATAGCAGTGATGTTGGCAGGTTTATAGTTGGGAGACAACAATGGAAAACAGGGAGGCAAGGAAGATCAGCAACAATGATGGCATGGAAAGATTAGAAGTGTAAAAATGAAGAGTAACAGTGATAGTTGGATCCCATTCAGAATTCTCGATGATAGTCAGATATAAATCCAGATAGGAGGAGTGAAAAGATGGAGGATAGATCTCGGGCGTTAGATTCGAGCACAAGGTCCAAACATCGTTGGATCCAGGAGAACTTGCAGGTTCTTTAAAGTGCTAGGAGAAGTGGGCTTACAAAATCCCGAAAGCAGGAGGACCATCCATCTTCGGGCAGAACACATGGTCACAGATCAATATTTCGCTGACTAGAAAGTCAAAGGAAGGAGGTGCCCTAACCTCTCGAAATTGCGAAATGCGAAACCACGATTTAATCCGAGTCGTTGATCAAAGGGAGACCGTGGACCGTTGATCTGACTCCATTTCAGAGTTTTGACTACTGGGAGTTGGAGGTGTCAAGGACACTCACGACAAGAATGATGAAATCACAAAATGCGAAATGTTGAAATACCTACAGATCATTTCAGGGTTCGTGACTTGGAGTGTCGAAACACTTCATCACAGAAATGATGAAACACCAAAATGTGAAACGTCGAAATACCTTCAGATCATTTCGGGCTTCGTGACTTGGAGTGTCGAAACACTTCATCACAGAAATGTCGAAACTCCGAAATGCATTTTCGAATAAGGTTGTGGTCACAACCAGTGGTCACATCTGCGAAAGATGGAGGAAGGAGCTAGTGCAACCAAGCTCCATTTCGGTGATCGCGACTTGGAGTGTCGAGACCCTTCATCATAGGAATGTTGAAATGCGAAATTGTGAAAGCGCTTTATGGATAAGCGCTTGGTCACCGCCGATGGTCACATCATCGAAGAGTTGTAGAGAAGAGCTCGAAGAGACAAGCTCCATTTCGGAGTTTGGGACATGGAGAGTCGAGACGACTCTTCACAGAATCCCCAAAACACGAAATGTGAAATGCGTGTTAAGAATTGGCCTCTGGTCATAACCTATGGTCACATCGACGAAGGATCAAGGGAGGAGCTAGCACAAAGCTAATCTCCATTTCGGATATCACGACTTGGAGAGTCGAGATGCCTCACAACAGAAATTGTCGAAATGTGAATCGCGAAAGCGCCTTCTGAACAGGCGTGTGGTCACCGCCTGAGGCCACATGTGAAAGGAAAGGTGAAAGGTGCCAAAGGCATAAGGCTCAAGAGGTTCACAATGTAACTGCCAGAAACCACTGATTGTTTCTGCAAAGCAAAATCAAAGAGGCCTCAGTGTGATTGCCAGAGGAGCTGAAGAGTCTCAAGGCATCTGCCAGTGGAATGAAGACTGTTCATAGAGGCAATTGACAGATGGAAGAGCGTTGAAGCCTGTAACTGCAACAAAGAGGATGAGCTCGACTATGATAGAGAAGACAAAGAGTCTCAACTGCTAGACAGGCTAAGGAATCTCAGCATAACATAAAGTGATGATGAACGCATGGGTATAACCGCCAGAAAAGCTGAGGAATTGCCATGATGATCAGGAAGAGGACTCGACACGAGGAGCACATGCAGAACAGAGAGAGTGTGTTGATGCTCGAGGGAGTGAAGCAGTGGCAATGTGGAGTGGCAGCGACTATCCTGATGTGGAGAACAATGGCGGGGTGTAGAGCATGCAGAAGCATTGCGCATATAGCATGCACAAGGTGCACAGAGACTATAAGAATGCAGAACAAAGAAGAGATGAGTGTTGTTGTTGAGAGTGATTTAGGCGTGTAGAAGGAGGTAGTGTGCAGCATCTGAAATACACAGAAGAGGAATGGTGCATTGAATGGACATGGCGCACAGAGCATAAAAGGCAAAGGAACAGAAATCGCAAGGCATGTGTGCAGGAAGACAGTGAGGCAGACAGAGCAGGGCAGTGTAGCAGAATAGTGATGAGACTAGTAAGCCATTGATGAACATTATATCACTGTAATAAGTTTCAGTAGCAAAGATTGTTATTTCAGGGTGGTAGGGAGGTGCTAGGGAGGATAGTTGTCCTCAGAGGCTCAAGTGGGTGCTTGAACACGGGGAGTTGTAGCTTCCATCTGGTTGCAGCTAGAGAAACCAGGGTGGTAGGGTGGTGCAAGGGAGAACATTGGTTCCTTGATATACAGGTCGGTGCCTGTGTAACTAGAAGTTGGTGCTTCCATCCAATTGGTGCTGGAACTCTTAGGAAGTTGGTGCTTCCATCCAGTTGGTGTTGGAAATCTTAGGGAGTTGGTGCTTCCCTCTAGTGGGTGCTAGAGAAACCAGGGAGTCGATGCTTCCTTCTAGTGGGTGCTAGAGAATCCAGAGAGATGGTGCTCTCAGCAAGTAGCAGCTTGCAAAACAGAGGTTGTAGCCTCATTATGAGTTAGTTCTCATAAGTATGATAATGTACAGAATGTAAAGATTACTTATCATATAAAGAAGAAGAGGTTTTTACCCTTTATGGGTTTCCTCAGGAAATATTTGTCTTTGTGTATCTCATGTGTGTGAATGATGTTGAATGTTCTATTGCTTACTTCCCTGCATTATTGTGATCATCATTGAGAGTTCTGTAATGAATTTAATTTGAGCATAATTGTTTAAGCTCGGTAACAACTAATTCACCCCCCCCCCCCCCC
>ML796539.1:503173-517486 GCA_009831015.1 Picea engelmannii
CAAATCATTTGTTAATTGTAAAACATGTTTTAATATTTGAAACATAAATATTCAATTTTATATTGGAGTAAACTAAATCAAATATATATTTATATCTCTAAAATCCAACTAAATAAACATTTTCAATGTGTATATATCTCTTTCTCTCCCTTTATACATGTATATCATCAACATAAACTTTTAAAGCTTTGTTATTCTTACCACGGTGCAAATATTATTCATATCATCAACATAATGTATTTCTTTAAATAATAAAATATCTTTAAAGTTATAGGTTTTACATTTCCTCTCCTACTATGTCATGTTTTTCTTTTCCTATTATCTCATGTTTATTTCTTCTTAAACTCTACACACATACATAAATTATTGTTGTTCAAATAGTTGCATCCATACATCAACAAATACAGTGATAGTTTAACACATACGTTTTTCCAATACTCATATATGTATTCTTCTTCATTCCATTTGTATCCATTTTATTTTACTTAATACATTTCTTCATTGTTTTTCTCCTATGTGGTCTTTCCATTTGTATCCATTATATTTTACTTAATACATTTCTTCATTGTTTTTCTCCTATGTGGTCTTTCAGTGCCCTTGTACTTCCAATTTTTAAACAAAATATCCAAGTTATGGCATATGTGTTAACAACAAACTTGCTTGTACACGGATTGGAAATGGAGAAGTTATTTGCAGTCATGTTATACAAATTATGGACTTCAAATTAACATTAGAATATTGTTACTCGGTAATCCTATCTAATGGAGGCAGTACATTGTGAAGCTTATTTTCCTCAACACTTGGTCACTATTTCACTTCATCTCAAATAGAAAAAGGGTCCTTGGTTCAACTATAGGACTTCACTTGTAGATCTATCCAAGACAACATGTATGTCTTCACTCTACCTTCTTTGCATGGCTCGAGCTTAGTTATAATTTATACAACTATTCTCTTGATTTCCCCTCTATACATTCCTTTATTTTTCACATGAATTGCACACACCAACCACGATTTACATTTCATGCTATGCGACCAATAGTGCAAGTGCTAATTGTATATTGTGTCTACTTTTTTTGCAAGGTTCTAATAGTGCATGAAATCCAAGTACATACTTTAAAAGCAGACATTGTTGGTGCCCCAACATTGATAGAATATGTAAGTTCTTCTACAAAACAACCAATAGAACCTACCAATACACCCACAAAAATTACACCTATTGCATCTTTGCATTTATCCTTAAAGGAATGGACTCTGAAAGTCATAGTACTTTCAAAAACTTATCTACGCAGATTCAACAATGCTAAGAGACTTGGAAATGTATTTAGCTTTGGTGTTATTGATGCAAAAAGTGGTGAAATATGCATTACATGCTTCAACATCCAAGCGACAAACTTCCATCCTTCCATAGATATTGGCAAAGTTTACATCATCTCAAAAGGGTACATCAAGCTTTCAAAAAAGAATTCAATCATTAAAAAAATGATTGGAAAATAAATCTAGATATTACCTCAACCATTGAAGCTTGTTTAGAGGATGATCATTCAACAACAAACCACAACTTTGTGTTCACTCCTATTAATGTGGTACCAACTTTAGTCAACAACTCTATAGTTGATATTATTGGAGTTGTTATCTCCATTAGCCCTTTAGTAATCATCATGAGAAAGAATGGAACAAAGACACATAAGAGAACCCTCTAGCTAAAGGACATGTCAGGGTATAGTATAGAGGTCACATTATGGGGGGTCTTCTATAGTAGACATAATCTAGACCAATATTGTATCTCAAATAACTTTCCAATAATTGCTCTCAACGCTAGAAAAGTAATTGACTTTAATAGGATATCAATTACTACAACCTTCACATCCCAACTTTACATCAATCATGTTCTCAAATAAGCCCAAGATTTGAGAACTTGGTTTGATAACCCTTTAAAAGATCTAGCTTGTCGCTCATTATCTACACATGGACCTTCAGGAGGGCACCCTTCCATTCAAAAGAACTTGGTTGACATAGAAAATGAGGGAATTGGAAAAGGTCCAAACCCTACATTCATTTTGGTTGAGGAAATTATTGCTTGTTTGAATGCAAACAATTGTTGGTATGTTGCATACCCACTTACATTTAAAGACCGAAAGTGCAAAACAAATCTCACACCTATTGAGGATGGTGTCTGGAATTGCCAAAGGTGCAATCATCATGTTTTTGAGTGTGAATACAAGTACATTTTCCAGTTCAACATTGAATACGAAACAAGTAAAATCAATGGTACTGCATTCCAAGAAGCCGCATAACAACTTGTAGGCATATCTGCTAAGAAGTTATCTGAATATGAATATGAGGGACATACCAAAAAAATCACAGACATATTTGGCAAGTTGTTCTTTAATAGTTACTTGTTCAAACTGGTAATGCATGAAGAAACATTTGCCAAAAAAAAAACAAATCAAATGCATTGTGATTTCATGTGATAAAATTGATCACATATCAAAGCCAAAAGAGGACATCTTGATCCCTCAATTGTTGGCTAAATAGTGAACACAAAGTGTTATGGTTGTTTCTTTCAAACACCAACTTGTAATTCCCCTACTTTTGTGCATATACATAATATATAAAGTGTTTGTGTTTTTTGAGTTTTTTTTCCTCATTATAACATTTGTATGGAAGGAAATTCAACCTATGCATTCACTTATAACATATTTTAAAAATTAAATCTATTGATTTTGTAACTATTTTGAGAATATGCTTAAAAACACATGTTATCAAACATACAAAATGTGCTCTCAAGAAATTTGAGTTATAACTACAAATTGTTCATTGTTTCTCTTATAGGAAATTCCATCTGGCACAAAAAATGCTCCCATGTTCCAAACAACACCAACAGACACCACATGTGAAGGAATCTCAAGATCATTAGAAAGGCTTGTTCTCTTTCAATAAGGCATGACATCAAATGCTTCACACATAAATTCTGTACAAATTCAACTTCCCAACAAGGCTCTATACAATCGCCAATGTCATACAATTCATGCTACAAAAATAAACCAAAAAAGAAGATATAGATGAAACAATGACACTATTAATATAGAAACTACTAGCCCAATCACCACTCCTCTGTATACATCTAGGAGCCAACAAAATGAACAACATCGGATAAAATATGCTAAAAAAAACTGAAGAGAGAGAGACTTCACATATAAACCAAAACCAACCTCGCGAGGACTTGTCAACACATGTTCTAGTTGTGTTCTAGAACATCAACCCCATACACATGCTTACCAATATTTCCAAAAACGTATTGATGCATTGTCTAACATACATACATGTACTGCATGTATGGAATCATATATTGGCATTCCTACTCGCCCATCTCCAAATGGACACAATTTTACTAGATGTCATAGAGAGACTAATGGTCATTGTTTCTCAAAATGGAATAATATGGACCTCGGTGACCAACCCACAATCCTATCAATACTTAAACAAGTTGAGTAAATGTTAATTGCTCGAGTTAGCCCCATCTTACAAGTTAGGCATGCTCAAGGTGGACAATACAAATATAGTGGCCACACTATCAATTTCCCACAACAAATTGTTAGATAGAAACTTACTTGCCACATCACCTTTCAAATATTGACATCTTGGTTGTCAAGAGACATGGAGGAAAATGAAAATGTTATGATTTTTATGTGACAAAATCTCATGTAATCAATGCATTTCTCTACAAGATGCAAAATGACAAATATTACAATGATGTCCAAATTGACCAAAACTCACTTGTGTCGCTTCCCACCACTCGCACCAATGTCTCCTCTCACCTCCATTCTGTCTCTATAGAAAATTTCAATTCTCCCAATGAAGAGTCGAATATTGCAGATATAGCACACTGTGTTGATTATCAAGAGGAGTAATCAATGTCTTCCTTTGCATTTAGATTGCCTAGTACACAATGAGAAATGGAAAAAATAAGAGCATTTGTTGACACTACAGATGACGTTCCACCAAAAACAATTGAATGGTTGACAATTTTCCTATCACCAATCAATGAGTACAACATAGAGGGTCTATTCGACATGTCGTTTCCTTCTCTTTTCCCCACTGGGGACGCTCAGACTCACCAACCATGCATGAGGAACATCCTGCTTGATAGCTATGCAGTACACTTGATGACATACCATGACAATAGGTTTGGTATTCATCCCCATTTCAAATACTACCTCTACAATTTGATTATGCGCCATCGAAGTCAAGCAAGAACTACCTTCTTCATCAAGCGAATCCAAGATCATAACACACCCACCATAATTCAAGAGTTATGTGCGCACCTCAATGAATTTTCAGCAGACAAACTCCCAAAACAATTCATGCGCTTTGGAGCACACCTACGTGGGACTAGATAATTTTGGACTGTGCGAAGGATCGAGCTTATGGAAATGATAACACAACTTCAATGCCCAACCTTGTTTTTCACTCTCATTGCAACATACACAAAATGGTCGAACTTGTACGTAGCTATGCAAAAGGGTAGAACTCTTGACCCATTGCTTCACCAATGTTAGCATACACACAATGTCATTGACCGCCCCCACACTATAGATGCATACATGCAAAAAAGGTTTTCAATATTCCATGAGGAGATACTACAAAAAAACATGCATGCAAATGACTATTGGTATAGGTACATAATCTATAATACTTGAAAGTACCTCTACCCAACCTATACATTTATATCCTCTATACTAATCATTTCATATTCCTTTTGTAGGTATGAATGGAAACTTCGTGGCTGTACACATATACATGGCTTGTTGGTGCTCCAAACATGGAAACATTAAATTGGGAAGACCCAAATCAAATCTATGATGCAAAGAGTTTCTTTGATAACTATGTTATAGCCTGGAATCCTAGAGCAAACCATGACACACACATGGCTATGCATCAATCCATTGAAGACGACCCTTGCTTGCTAGATACAGAGGAGATATTTGCATCCAACCCACTTGAGGACTATGAACAACTCTTAAATTGAGTTCAAAGACATATAAAGTGCACTAAGAAAACATGTCTCCATAGAAAAGGGAACACCCTTGAATACAGGTATAAATTCCCTTGGAAGCTACAAATGGAGTCATCACTCTATATTGATGAAATGGGTCAAAAGACATATCACTCGACACGCAATGATGAGCACCTAAACATCCATAATTGTAACATGCTCCAAACATGGACAACAAATGTAGATTGCCAACCAGTCATCTCTCGTTATGCAGTTCTAAAATACATTGCCAAATATGCTTCCAAAGCAGAGGGGAGATCAGAGACATACCACCATATGTTGACCAAAATTGCATCTACATCACATCCAAAGGACCCTGCCTCAAATTCTTATCAACTTTTGCACTCAGAAGCAATTGTAGACTAGGACATAAGTGCCCAAGAAACTTGCCATATGCTCCAAAAGTTACCCCTTGTCACATGCAACTGCACCTTCACCAAACTCAATGTTGGTCGTCAAATATTCTACCAAGTCTCTTATGATTTTCCTAATTGCTTACTTGGATCCAATTTCATTGATGCATATCTAATACGTCATGTTTTTCTTGACCATGTATGTTTGATTGACCTCGCAAAACACTGGACATATAACCAAGCACGAAAAAAATGAAAAATGGAAAAAAGGCACATCCCCACAGTTGTCCATGTATGGCCACTTTTTACTACAATACCAAACAAATATTCCAATAATTTCGTTGATTTATGTTGGAGTGAGCTACTTTTATACAAACCCTTTTGTTCCATCTCTGAAGATACAGGTCTTTCAAAAGAAGACATTGTGGCTAATTGGGAGATCATAAGAAATGACTACCATGTATGGCATGTTGATCGCATCCATGTGCCCACTCCTAATGAGGAAACATATGAAGATGAGGATAGTCATATTAACATACAACCAAACATGGAGATAAATGAATGGCAACCTTTATCAAGGTTGGCCCCTACAAGAAATATCAACTTTACTTCTCTTGATATGTTGGGACTTCGAGAGATTGACACTTCCCACCCATGGGATCAACTCGAAGTATCACAAGATACATTGGACATTAAACCAAACTTCATCAACTGCACTCGAAGGAATACAAAATTCATACAAGAACTCAATCAAATATTTCCTTCTAGAAATACATTTTCTACACATCAACAACGTGCATTCGACATAATCCTCCAACACTTACAAGCAAGAGAACCAAAAGAACCATTGAAGATGATCATCAAAGGCACTGTAGGCACATGGAAACCCTACCTTATACACTACATCAAAGAAGCATTATCTTCTCAAGCAACATATGGCCATAGCCCAATATTGTTGTTTTCCCCTACTGGAGTTGCAACATTTAACATACATGCAAGACTTAGGATTCCTATCAAGGACACAAGGCCTTTACATGGTCAGTCCCTTACAATGTTCCAAGAAGAGATGAAACATATTCACTACATTCTAATTGATGAGATGAGATTCATAGGATCTAGACTTCTTGTATGGATTGAAAGTCGCCTGCGTGAGCCATTTCTAGAAAGAAACCATTGCTCATTCGATTATCACTCAATAATTCTTGTGGGTGATTTGGGTCAACTTCCACCAGTAATGGAAAAACCTCTTTATGCAGGAGCAACTCCAGGGAGGAGCTTATGGACAACCTTTACCATTGTAATCAAGTTGGAAATAATATTTCGGTAACAAGGCATCTTTGGCACCCAATCCCGATTCCACCAGCTGTTAACCAACGTTCACAATGCTACACCAACAATTGATGATTGAAACCTCCTTCAGTCTAGGACTGGCAGATTCTTATCCATTGAAGAACGTCAAAGGTTTGACACTTCAATCCACCTCTTTGCAACAAACATTCTTGTGGACAACCATAACAAGTTCATGCTTCAATCCTTGAATATGCCAATCGCATAAAGTGTCACGGAATTACTTGGTGCTTCAGAAACACACCAACAAGATGATGACCAACCAAAAAAACATGTCTTGCTTTGTATATCCCAACGAGTTATGTTATCCTACAATTTATGGGTCCAGGCAGTATTAGTTATTGGTGCTCTCGGAGTAGTCATGCAAATTGTATATCCACCAGGAAGTAACCCTCCAAATTTGCCAACATATGTTGTTGTGGCATTTGATAAATACATTGGCCCTCCATGGGACCAAACCCAACCAAATCATGTATCAAATCCACCCATACAAAGTAACTAGAAACAAATCCCCCTCAAGATGGTTCAGGCATTGACTATACATAAATATCAAGGAATGACCTTAACAAGGTATACCATTGGCATTGGAAACACCGAATGTCATGACTTGAACTTCACGACAATGTCACACACTGCTACTATAGAAGGAATGCACATAGCACCATCATTCTCCTTCAAACACTATGAAAAATGAAGGATATTGCATATGTCTCACTATGAAAAAAAGAAGAGGCACACTTATCTTCTTTGTCGCTTACCTTCTAGATTCTTCTATGTTGTAATCATACTTCTATACATGCAATGCTCTACTCGGTCCATACTCTATACATGAAGTGTTCGACTTGTTCCATACTTCTATACATGAAATGAAATTGTGTCAAATATTTGCTAACAAATACCTATCAATCATACTTTGACCTAATACTTTGCAAAAAATCACTTTTCCTATTCTCCTTTATACATGGAAATGATTAATATACCATTACAATGCTACTCATGAAATAATATACTTATATATATATATATATATATATATATATATATATTATGTATTGTTCTCTTTGTCATTGACTTTCCCCTGCTTCAGGGGTATGCTAGTGAAAGGTAAAGATAAATGGTCTTTTCTAGTGGCTTGGATAAGTTCTTTGTAATCTACATATATCCTCCACTTGTTTCCTTTCTTGGGAACAATGACTAAAGGAGACACCAATTCACTATCTAAGATAGGATAGATGAAACTTGCATCCAAAAGTTTTTGTCATTATGTTTTTACTATATCTTTTAGTACATGGTTCATTCTTCTTTGAGGTTGTTTAATGGGAAAAGAGTCATCATTGATTTATATATGATGTGCATATAGGTTAGGATGAATCCCTTGCGTGTCCTTATAATCCCAAGTAAAGGCAATGCTGTGTTTTTCCATTCTAACAACTATTGTTCTTCGACAGAGTTTAGTTTGTGGCCAATTTTTAGAGTTTTATTGGGAAAATTTTCTACATTTTTGAATGATTATTGCTCTATATCAACAATAACTAAATCATGCCATCAAATTTGATATATATCAATAGGGTCTTCTTGCTCATGTCCGTCTTTTTTGCCACTATATTCTTGAATTTGGACATAACTATGGTACATATTTTGCATGTAATTTGAAACAATTGTGTCCTCATCTATCTCCTTTAGTGCTAAAGCATTGTCAATGGTAAGGATTGTATGTATGGTGGTTTGAAACATGTCTTCCCCTTCTTCTTTTCCTACCCATAGAGGTGTTTCTATATCAATGAAATGTTTGGCAAGGGGATAAAGAGTACTTCTTTCATGTGATTAACCATTTCGATAATGGTCATATCCCCTATTTTGCAACCTATGTATGCATAAACAATGGGTAGCCATGGTTTGCCTAAGGTAAGTGGGTATCCATTGAATTTTGTTTTGGTTTGCAAGATTATGAAGATTGTTGGGTACTCCCACGAGTCAATTGATACTATGATATCCTCTAATACTCCTTACAGGTTAAAACAATATCTGTTTGCATCGATGTGATCTCTTTCTTTAAACACTTGAGCAAATTCTTCAACAATGTGTTGTATATTAGCTAGATTTTCTTTAGCAGTTTTCTTTGTAAACTCTTCAAACTCTTCTTAACGTTGTACTTGCCCACTTGTACTTGCTTCAATTACATCAATGACATGGGTTTTTGGTAAAAATATGTCATACTTATCTCTAGGTCTATGCATGCAAACTAAGTATATATGCTTTTTTTGCATAAAAATTCAGATTGCTCCTAATGTAGTTTAACAATCTCCCTAGCAATGATGCCAAAAATTTGTGGGCCAAAGAATTGCAACATTATATCTAATGAATCATTAACTTCACTTTAATTATCAACTTAGGGATCATGCACACTTATAAGGTGTTATGCACTATATATGCAACTACGATCAAATCTAAAGTACTAAACCTAATGAAAATTGTGAGAAAGCAAATGCTCAACCTTAAAAGTTAATTTTAATCTTTCTCTCATACACTTGGGTCCATGACTTTCACTCCTATCTCTTCTAGCAATGTGTATAGCATAGATGAAGGTTTAGGTTTAGGGTCATTGCCTCTTGGATGGGAAATCAATTAAATGAGAAGGTCTCCCTGAACTAATGATCTTGTGTTGTTGCTAGACTATTCAATCCTTACAACACTAAGCATCACATGTTAGATTAATAGGATCCACACCAAGGTACTAAACATTGTGAATTAAATACATGAAATAAAAATTCATGAATTGAAAATATCGTCCAAAGAAATACAAAAAATAAAGAAAGTGCTAGAAAATAAAGTGAAGGAAACTAGTACTTTGTTTTTTTATAGGAGTCTATCTACTAACAAAATAGAAATAAAAGACAATAAAACAATTGATTACATGGGTTCCTGGTCCTTTTCTTGGGTGGACCATGTTAACACTCTGTAATTCCCAGAGGTTGTTGAAGGGTAGAAGAAATTGACAGAGGTAACTATCAAAACCATTTTTGAAGTTGGGATCTAGCCCTGCCAGCTTCAGAGAGGGATCTCTCTATAAGATTTAGATTTGTTTAAGTTTGTAAATGTTATGCTAGTTATGATAGTTAGAATTTGTTTGTTTGTTTGTAATAGTTGGCTGAAAGAATGCTTAATTTTCCATTGGGCTATGGGGTCTGTATTAAAGATGAGGATCAGATTCAGATTTTATGAGGTTTTCTTCACAGGGTAGGGTAGTAAAATTGTTGGATCTATTGAGATTAAATGAGATGAATAAGATAGAATAAGAGGGGGAAATCCACTAAGCAAAGGAGCATTTAAGAATTCCTTTACTCAATTTTAGATGAAAACATATAGATCATTAAAATACCAGAGACATAGTATACATGATAAATTTTGTTCTATTGACTTCCTTTTAATGATTAGAATTTGAAATACATAAATGATCACAAAGAATAAAAAAACATTCAACAAAGAGAGAGAGAAATCACCAACAATTTGACACAAGAGTCATGTGAATAAGCCTTTTTTATTACTGGTTGATCCTTTGTAAATTTACACAATAGCTCCTGGGTGCAAAAATCAACCCTCAATACTTCAAAGAAAGAAGTATTTATACAATTATTTACATCAGATCCTGTCATAAATGACTAGGATATTATGGAGAAAATATCTAACTAATTAGATCTCAAATTACAAAATATAGGAATTATGTTGATCTGTTCGGATCCTTGGTGTTGATTTTGTGGAAGTAGTTGGTGACTCGTATCTTTGACTTTGGCTGGCTGCTCCATGTTGACTTGAAACTCAAAATTATCTTTACTCAAGTAAAGAACATAGATCTTCCCGTCTCTTTTTACCTGGAATGGAAACCTTGAGTAACTTTCTATATATCTCATCCATTTCAGTATACTTGGCAAAAGTGGGCTTGGTGATGAAGATATGTTTTATCTCATGCTGGATACTCAGGTCCAACTGTAGTGTCTCTAGGAAAGCTTTACCAATAATGCTTCCTTGTATCCCTGCAAATTTGGAACTGTCCTTTTCCACTGCATTGATCTTCTACTTGTAATCTGAGAGAGTGATTAGCTTGTCATTGAGTACTAATAGTCCAGGAAGACCTTTCTTATGTAGTACTTCAATCTTACTGGAAAAATCTTTGCACTCCAATGTCCATCACCTGAGCCTTCTCTTCTAGCTGCAACATCAATCATTTCTTGGTTAGGACCTTCTTGATCTCAAGGATGGTCTCTATCCTGTCTTCAATCTCCATTTCTTCTAACTCCTTATTGTTTTTGGAGTTTAGGAATCTGATGAGTTCAATGGCCTCTATAGGTCTTTCTCCTAGCACTTCTTTGATTTTCCCAATTGCTTCTCTGGCCTTCTGTACCAATTCATGTTGTTCAAAGATGATTTGTATGGATGGCCATATTTCTTCCATAGACCTGTTGATATCCACCCAAATGTTTTTCTTAGCTTGGGCTAAGATCTTTGCCATGACAGTCTCTTTCTGTAGTTGTTGACTAAGCCTCTGAGACTTATGCATTTCTGCATGATGACTGGCCTGGAACATAGACTTCAACTCTTGGAGGTTTTTTACTTCTTCTTGTAGTTTTTTTATCTCCTCCCCTTGGAGGGACATGTCTTCCATAGACTTCACAAGTTTCTCATATGCATTTGAAACTTGTATTGGGATTGTTGATGGAATCTCTATTGATGTAGTTGCTTATGTTGTTCTAACTCCTATCAAAGGAACTTCCTCTAGTGGGATAATGGCCATCTGCACACTTTGTTCTTTCTCCTTTATCAGTTTATCCATTTTTGCTTCCATCTCTCTTATCTATGCCTTCTGTTCCATGATAAGCTTCAACATTTCTTCAGTTTCAGCCACCTCTTTTGCTTGTGAATCTTCAGTAGCTGGAAGCTTCAGTTTCTTTCTCAATGATGTTATATCAACATTATTCTTCTTCAATAATTCCTCAGCTGCCTTAACATTTGATGGGTCATGCCCAATTTTCAACACCAATTCCTCTAGTGATTTGATCTTGTTGTCTTTGGCCAAAGAAGAGATTTTATCTAGCTTTAATTGGGACTGAACGTTATTCAGAGACACCTGCAATTTTGAAGCAGTAAATGAGTTGTTCGTCAAGGTCGAGAATATCATCTCCCCTGTTTGCCTATGCATGTCCATTTGGTCCACTGGATGGACCTCCTTCACATCAAACTCAAAGGAAGTCTTCTTGTAGACAACATTTGTCTTGGGATGAGGAACTTGTGCTTGCAGGAATGCCATTTGCATTCTTCCTTTCTCTGTGTCAAATGCTGATAATAGTCTGTGTTGAGCAGTGGAGATCTGCTTCCAGAACTGAGCATATGTGATGTTGTTTAGGAGTTCATTCCTTTGTTTGATCTGTTTATACTTGTCAAAGATATTTGACTCTGTTTGCTCATGGGATGATTTAGCTAACAGAGTAGTGTCTGTTTGTTTTTTAGATGAAAATGTGGACACTATGAACTGACTGTTTGAAAAGGTTGAGGAATGTGGTCCCTCCATGACTATGGTGAACTGCATTTCTCCTTCTTTGAGCAGGTCTGGTGTGTGACTAGTTTTGGCCCTTTTTCTGTAGACTTGGAAGTCTTCAACTAACACCTTTGTGACTGAAGGGGAAACTTATTTGCTTGCTCTCTTTTCTGTTTGTATTTGAGGTGTGTTGGTATGTGAAGCAGTGACAGGGAGAGGTTGTTCTTATGTTTCCAGCAAAGCATTCTCTTGCCATTATGTTTGGTTCATATATTTTTCCACCTCTGGCTTCTGTATGTGAGCATAAGGAATGATCCTTTGTTTGACCCTGAGCTTTGAAATGACACCAAATGGGTCATAATTCCATGTGAAACTCATATGTTTCAAGAGGTTGTATGCCTCTTCTCTTGCAGCTATGTTGTTGCATATGAAAGGGCCAATTTGGGTCTTGATTCTGAGTTGTTGTTTCTTCTTGACTAAAACAAAATAGGTGTCATCAGAGTTCACCATCTGCCTGATGTATTCCAATGCAAAAATCCTTAGAGGGAGATATTTTGGCAGTCTGTATCGTGGCAACTCACATCCATACACTCTTATTTCAGTGTGGTTTTGATATAAGTACCAAGCTCTTGTTTTGGCTAGATCAGAGAGGTGAAGGATTCTATGAACTTCTTGATTGATCCTTGGCTTTGTTCTACTGCTCAACATGCAAACCACTAGGTGATAAAAATGGTCCATGAAATCCTTGAAGCTAAATTCAGTTGAATTTTTCCTCACTAGTGGGGTCTATGAGGTCACTGACTGCGGGTTTCCTTCTTGATCCAATTTCTGAAAAGCACATGGAAACCTGTCTGACTGAAAAAATAAGAATAAATACACCAACACTGAGGAATATATGAACATTCCTTCTGTTGAAAACTTGAAAAGTTGATCATGTATGTTATCAGCCAGAAACTGACTGAAATCAAATTGAACTGTGACTTTTTTTCTGTGGAAAAAATGGACAAAAAACCTAAGATAAGTTCATCAACCCATTCATCTGAGAAGTATCCTAACAGGTAACAGAGGATGGAAATAATTTGGTTGGCCCCGATAGAGAAAATGGAGGATGGATAGAGAAGATTTTTCTTGGGCAATTGAGCATCTTCTGGTAGAAAAATCTCAAAAATCTAGGCTCTTTGGGGGAAGGAGAGCTTCTGGTAGAGGTTGTTTAGGGCTTCGATAAAAAATGGGATTACAGAGTCATTTTTTGGGATCTGTAGCATCTGGTTAATGGATTTGGGGGTAATGGTGAACATGGTTTCGCCGGAAGAGGAAACAATGGCCCTTTGGATGGGAAAATAATGGGCTTGGCATTTCAAAGTGAATCCGGGGAAATGGAAGGTCTGAGGGAACATGTACAGAGGAAAATTGGACTCCTAGAGTCCAATTTCATCACTCTGATCCAGGAAGATATATTTTAGCCATAAGTGTAATTCGAAGAAGTCAAATTCACACTTCGGCTCTGTAATCTTGTAATCCTTATCTGCCAGGCGGATGTGATCTAGGTCAACAAAAGGAGGAAGAAATGGATTCCCAAATGTTTCAACGAATTTGGCTTTGGGGGCCATGACTAAGAGAGTTTTAAGATGGATTAATGGTGGACTGTAATTACCTGGGTTAATTGCGCCTATTAACAGTGAACTGTTGTGGCAGTTGGCTTGAAAGTTGGCTTTGGCATGATGTCCACAATGTACACATTGGCAAATAGTGTCATAGGGTGAAGAAACAAGGTTTTATAGTGCAATGGAGGTGTCTGTTATGGCACGGGGTGATGACATGGCAGTTAATGGTCACAAGGAGGGCATTGATTGGGTAACGGGTATGTGGGATGTGACGTGCAACATGTGGTAGTGGGGTACGATGGCAGAGTGAGGTGGGCAGTATTTGGTTTGGCAGGATTCCGGGGGGGGGGTTCGAAATGATGAGAGAGTGACACGTAAGGTGGGGCCAACGTAGGGGAAACCACTTTTCTGGACCCCCCCCCC
>ML796539.1:529161-552113 GCA_009831015.1 Picea engelmannii
AATCATGGTTGTTCTGACTGTGTTCACGAACACTGGAACTATTTCTTCGATTATTGGAGCAAGTGTCTCGTCATAGTCTTCTCCCTCTTGCTAGGAGAATCCTCTGGACACAAATCAGGCTTTGTGCATCTCTATATTGTTATCTGCAACATGCTTGATCTGTTAGATCAATCTTGGAAGTCACCACTGACTTCCCTTCTGATCTCAAGGCAAAATCCATATCCCAGTCCTTCTGATTGGCTTCTCCTCTGTCATTGAAACAAGGGAATCTTCTCAGGAGATTTCATGTCTCCTAGAGGTCTTTAAAGCTATGATCTAGTCTTCTCAACTCATGGCATCTGTCTACCAGTCCTGGAAGATGTCTCTTTTTCCCATCTGATCCTTTTGAGATCAAGCTTACTCTGAGTCTTGATTTCTTCTGAGTCTACAAAAACTTCATAGTCTCTGCAGGATATACTTGGTGTTTGAATACCAAGTCTTAATATGAAAAGTTGAGTCGGACTTCAAACGAATTCTGCTTCCTGTCAAGGTGGCTTCATTATCCATTGACCAAGTCTACAATGAGTTCTATCCTAATGTTCGGTCATCTTTGGAGCCTTCTGCTCCTTAAAATCAATCTCCATATGAGATACTTTGTATCTCAAAAGCAGCTTCTTCTTCATCTTCTTTGGTACATGGATGTATATGATCATGTATACAACTTGGATAGTCTGCTCCATGTCTCATCTAATATGTTGTCTCCTGCAACCGTCACTATAGCTTCCTCAGGGTTATCACCTGTGACCTGCCCGGAACAAGAAGAACAAGGGAGAAACAACAGACAAGAATAATACTCTTTATAATAATAATAAAACAATAGCAAGAACAATAGTCACAGTAGCTCCTTTAGAGCTATCACTTATGACCTGCCTGAAACAAAGGTAAAAAGTAAGAAATACAATAATAAGGAATGAGAGAAACACTCTTCTAGTGTTGTGATCAATCATTCCTCCATGGTAACCTGGAAACAAAACAAGAAGTTTCTCCTAGAGAAGATGTTAGTTTATATCAAGTAAATGATTACAGTAAGCATTTATCTCAATAGTGCTCACATGCTACCAAGTATTCAATAATAAAACTTTTCAAAGATTGCTATCACAACTAGTGTTTAGTAGTTATCAAACTTGATATGTGTAAATTTGAATCTTATCAATTTCATCAATCAAACCTGGAACCTGGAGTCTTGTCCTCAAGAATGAGTGTGTTGCTTTTCTTCCGAGTCTCCTTCACTCAAGATGACAAGTACTTTCTTCAACGTGTCCTCCGTACTAAGACAATATGCTATCTTGGTAGAAATCTCAGTTAGCGAATAAACTCTATAATCTCAACTTTAATCAATCTAATACTTTGACTTTAGTTTTGACTAATGGTTAGTATGATAACTTCAACAGATCAAAATGCAACCTGGATATTCATAAGACTACAATAATGCCATAACAAGTAGAGGCATATCAAAGTAATCAAACCTGGGGTGCATTGTTCCTCTGAATGTGCTGGATCTGAGATCCTTCTGGATCTACGATTGTTGTTTAGACAAAAAATCATTTCTCCTACAAATATCCTTTAGAATAATGATACAGTTGAACATATGTAAATACATACCTCTGATAGTATCGGCAGGTAGTGGCACCATCCAGTAGCAGCGACAAGCAATAACAAACCTTTAAAACTTCAAAGGTGCTTCAACATGTAACTTAAAGTTAGCTAGAGATTTGCTAGGGTAAGGCGCACTAGGACAATAAAAAGCAGTCCCAACACTTCACTGGTGTTGGTACTGCAACTGGTGTTGCAACTGGCATGAAGGAATTGGCACGAAGGAACTGGCACTGCAACTGCAACTGCAACTTAGGGTTTTATGAGGAAACCCTAATTTTTCAAACTTCAAATTTCTTAATTTTGATCCAGGGACTAGATGCACCCTCCTAGGGTGAGTTCCTAGGTGTGGTTACTTTCTCCAACGTCCTCCTTAAACAAGGAAAACGTCACACTTAGGGTTTATGTAGAAACCCTAATTTTGTAGCAACTGCAACACTGAGAACTGAATCTTGGAGAGGGTGCACTGAAGTTAGCCACTTCTTATAAACTGTGAGTTAATCTCTTTTGGGCCTACTCTGATACCATGTTGAAGTTTTACTTATATAGCTAGTAGTTACGGTTCTTCTTTATTATTATAATCATTTAGCACATTAGCTGCATAAATAAGATCACTGAAAGAGAGGCAATCACAGAAACAATAGAGACACACAGATTATCCTAGGAAACCCTCATGGGGGAGAAAACCCAACAAAAACTTCCCCAGTATAGATAGACCAAAACCCTCCTTGAATTCACCCCCAGTTGCAGTAGGTTCTCCTCCAAGACTTACGCAGTTCTTCATAGCTGCAGAGCTAGTGTGGTGAGTGTGTTCAAATGAGACACCATCCTCACATATAAATACAAGTTGTGAGGTAGCGCTAGGGTTGTGACTCTTCACTTGGTGGAGCCAACTTCTCCTAGAAGTGGCTAAAACCACTTTACAATTACTAGGGGCTGACTTTACAAATACCACCATACAAATATATGTTGACCAATCCACAAAAGGGGATTTGATCTTATACAAGACAAGACTTGATCAATCTACAAAAGGGTATTTGATCTATACAATAATGACTCAAATATATGTAGAACATTCTTCGAAGTTACAATAATTCAACATTGTGGTGGGATTTGCACAAGTACAAATCTTGCGATAACAAGCTCCTCAAATGCACACTTGCACTTATCGGTCCAGCTCCATGCTTTCTCCTTCTTCAACAAGTCAGTGAGTGGTGTAGCAATCTTGGAGTAGCCCTCTACGAACTTGTGGTAGTAGTTGGCTAACCCAAGGAAGACCCTCACGTCATAGACTATCTGCGACTCTTCCCAATCGTAGAGTCCATGGGAATACATCCCTAGCTAATGCAGTGCCCCAAGAATGGTATTCCGGTCTACCCAAAAAAGCACATAGACTTCTTCAAGTACAGTTGGTTCCTCCAAAACGCCTCAAAGACCTCTACCAAGTGTTTCTTGTGCTCTTCCATACACTCATTGAACACTGCAATGTCATACAAATAAACCACAACGAACTTGTCCAAGAACGGTCACAACACATCATTCATCAAAGTGCAAAAAGTGGCATGGGTGTTGCACAAACCGGATGGCATCAAAAGAAACTCCAAGCTTCCATACCTCGTCACCATGGTCGTCTTCACCTCATCTCCTTCTACAATCCAAACCTGATAATATCTATGTCGCAAGTCAAACTTTGAGAAGACTTTGGCCTTAACCAACTTGTCATAGCACTCTGCAGCTAATGGTAATGGATATCGATTCTTCACGGTCTGCTTGTTCAAAGTTCTATAGTCCAAGCATGTCCTTAGATCTAAAGTGTTCTTTTGGAAGAGGACCGAAGCGCCATAAGGTTGACCTGCATGGGCGAATGAATCCTGCATCAATCAACTCCGTCGACTGCCGCTTCAATTCCTCCAACTCATGCCCAAACAATCATAAGGAGCCTTCATTGGTGGCTACAGCGCCAACTCAAGCTCTATACAATGGTCAACAATGTGACTTGGTGGGAGCACTTTTGGCAACTCATCCAGCATTAGGTCTGCAAAGTCATCCAACAAGTTGGTGAGTTCAAGCAGAACAAGCATCCCCACTTCATTCTCTTCAACCTCCCCAATCATTGTTGCATAAATTTGCAATCTTGATCGCCTTGTTTCCCTCTTCATGCTCAGTGCAGACACAAGTTGCACCCTTCCACTAGGCTTCCTTACAGTTATGCACACCACCCAAGCTCTATGTTCACCAAGTATAACCAAGTTATCCAACCATGGCATGAGAACCGAATGTGTCCTCGTACGAATTCTTGCCTAAGAATCACCTCAAAGTCATCCATATGCAACACCGTAAAGTTTGCCCGACCTTTCCACTTGTCAAGTTGAAAGTGAGCTGAGGAGGCAACCCCAGTTGTCGCCTTCACCTTAGAGTTTACTGCCTTCTTCACCGCAACTCCGCATGGAGTGACTCTAAATCTCAGCTCTTTTGTCAAATCCATCCTTAGGAAGCTGTGAGAGGCACCTGAGTCCACCAAGGCTTGCACCGTTCTCCCATTAATGACCAAATCCACATAACACAATCTGTGGTCATGGTGCCTTGGTTGCTAGCCAAGGCACCCATCCGTCACAACTCACTGCTCTTTGAACGCTGCCATGCCTCATGTGTTAAGTGAAATGCACAAATGGAATCACAAAACAACATACCTCTTTTCCACCAATCTTCCGCAGGCTCTGTGGGGGTGCGCCTTAGTCCAACTTGGCTTGGCTCCAAGGTGTTCCAACTCGTGCTCTTCTTCAACTCGTCTTGTTGCCTAGTGCGAGTTCCTATAGGTTGCGGTCGAGCACTTGCCATGACGTCATCTGCAACCTGTTCCTATACCTTTGTGCCAACCACCTCCAAGGTTGAGTGGCTCTTGATCCGCTTCAAGTCTATCAAGATCTGCACTCACAGCTCTTGGCATGGTTGAACGCTCCAAGAGTTCCTTGAAGTTCCCTTTGTATGATCATGTTATGATATCAAGCCAGGTATGGGAAGACGAATAAATAACTCCATGGATGATTGCTTCGCATCAACATGAGACATTCATAAATACAATGTGAGATGACATTTGGTTTCATCTTCCAAGAGGTCCGAATGACTCTTCCTATTCACCAATGACTCTTCATATTTCTCTTAAATAATATTTACAAAGAACCCCTATCCCTAAGGATTAGGTATCTAACATAGACGATTATACTAGCCTTGTGATAAGGCTATGGTATGTACATGAACTTCATTTTTATGCATATTAATGAAGTTTCCAACTGTTCAATACTTTTGTAATTGCGGATTTGATTTTCGGCCATCTATCTCTTCATGTTTTGGTAACTTTCAGCACTTATATGTCTTGTTGATTTGACATAATTTAAAGCTGATTTGTTAAGTGATTTAACATTTAGATTGAAGAAGATAAGGGCAGATTTGTTGTATTTACAGTTGTCATAAGTGATATTTCGAATCTGTTATATACATGATAAGATTGTCCTAGAGGATTGAAACTTTTTGGAACTCTTTGGTATCTTTTCTCTTGAATTGCTTAGTGGATTGGGGTTATTAAGAGTTGAAATATTGTCCACTGTTGTTGTTATATTTATATTTCATAATATCCCTAAGATCAACAATTCACAGGGTTAAGATCTGGAAAGCTTCTAGTTAAGAGGTGAAATTTCTGTTTTGCATTAATTGTTATTTGTTTAGAAATTTCTACATGGTTTCATAGCTTTTGTGACTGAGATCACTCAAGGTGTAAGAGGGAGCTCATATTTCAGTTGAAGATTACCTGGGAGAGGTGCTTAACCTTGTTTGAGGTTGTTGGGAGTGATACCCTAGTTGCTTGAGAGAAGCACATGAACACTAGAAAGGATTTTGTCTACTTCATATATTGTTAATTTGTGCACTTAAGGACTTGTTCAAGAAGTGTAAGGGTGACTCTCAGTCTTAGAGAGTGTGGAAGCTTAGGTTCAAGCTTCATTTACTCGTGGAGGAATTTGATCTTTGGAAGCATGTAGTGAAAGAGATTCCAAAACCTACCTATCCAACATAGTTGGCCACTCATTAGAAGAAGGAAGCCAAGGTGAAGAGAATCATTATTGATTCTGTGAAGGATCATTACATCACCTCACATTGCAAAAAAGACAATAGTTAAGAAAATGTTTGATACTTTGGTTGAGTTATTTCAAGACTCTTTTGCTTCTCGACAAATGCTTTTGCCAAACCAATTTTCAGTCGTTCGTATGAGCAAGACAGATACTGTGTGAGCTACTTGGCCAGGATCACTAAGTTGAAAGATCAATTGGCTGCCATTGGAACAAAGATGGAAGATCCAAAGTTGGTGTCCATTGCCTGAATGGACTTGTTCCTTCTTGGATGTCTTTTGTTTAGGGTGCTTGTGTTTGAGAGACCTTGTCAAAGTTTCCAAAGCTTTGGGTTGACCTTGTGTGGGAAGAAAACAGATTGCAATCTTGTTCAAAGCAACAAGGGGAAGTAGATGCTATTGGTCTAGTTGGGAAGATGAAGAAGGGTAGTAAGAAAGGCTACAAGAATAAGGATGGGTCAAATACAAGAAAGGACTTGAGTTAAGTGATGTGTTTATGATATCACGGGATGGGACATTATGATAGCTAGTGGCCATCGAAGAAGAAGGGAAAGGGTATGAAACAAGTTGCAATTGGGATTTTCCACGGTCTCTTGTTTGACTTCTAACATTGTGTCTAGTGTTTGATGGTATGTGGACAGTGGAGCTTTGAGACATATGACGTATGATAGGTCTTTATTCAACAAGTTTCAATACAAAGAGGGAGGCATGAGTGTGGAGCTTGGTGATGATGCTACTTGTCATGTGAGAGGAGTTGCCTCCATTTCCTTTCAGATGCCTTCAGATGATGTTCTTGAGTTGGATTATGTTTTGTTTGTCCCTGGGTTGAAGAAGAATCTTCTTTCGATGTCTTCTGTGACAGATATATAATGGATGGTTGCTTTTGAGGGACAGCAGTGCACCATCAATGATTGTAGTCTAGCTAGTTCAAGGACTTTGGCTAGAGAGGTGAGAGAGGGCGTCTTTTATAGGTTACTTGTTGATCCAGTGGAACTTGCACATTCTAATGAGAAGCTAGAAGAACCTTCTAGCTTTGAGGAGGCATATGCATGTAGGGATGTCATGGAGATAAGTTCAAAACCTATTGTGGTTTGAGTGATTGCTTCTAGGCTTCCAGCTAATGGGAGTGTTGTAGAGTACAAGGATAGGGTTGTTGGATTCTCTCGAGCAAAGGGAGTTGACCTTGATGAGACTTTTGATCCAGTTACCAAAGGATTCTCTCAGATGAAGGAGTTGACCACGTTCAAGTAGTTGCTTCAGTTGCCAGAAGTTTTGAGCTACATGAGAGAGATCCTCATGTTCAAAGGTTGTCGATAGCACTATGTGGATTGTTGCTTGTACCACAAGCTTGGTATTTCAAAATCAAGGAGTTGACTTGTGTAGTTGTTTATCATTGTGATTTTGATAGAGTTGATCCACTTGTCTTGATCTTCTATGGAGATGTGATTGTCTTTGCAAGATGTCCTAAACAATTCATGATGTCGTGTACAAAGATTTTGGCCTATGACGTTGACTTGAGGGATGATGGTGTTTGGTAGGTTGCTTATGATCCAGGGTTATGTTCCTTTGGATTCACAAGTGGTCAGTGTTCTTTGGAGGTTTGATATTGAGATGGCTTTCCCAAACATTATAAGAAGCATAGGAGCATGTACAAGCACCCAGATCTTCAGTGAGAGTGAGTATTCCTCCTAAGAGATATGCCAATCATGTTGCATTAGTTTCCTCCATCCGTGAGGAGAGGTGTGATGCCTTGATGGAGGCATGTGAAGTTTGGCAGACAATGGTTGATTTCGAGACTGCAGCAAGTACAAATTTGCAAGTGGCAGGTTTGGTGGACTTGCAGAGGGAGTCAACAGGTGTTGGTGAAAATGCTTTCCTAATAAAGAGAGAGTGTTATCTTTAAGGGTTACTCTAAAAGTGTTTTCACCATGTTTGGGGGTACTTCATGAGATTTGAGGTACACGGTGCATGTTCAACCCCTTTATGGTTCGTGATGAATTTGCACATGAGAGATGGTCCATGATGGATTTGCACATTGGAAATGGCTTACTCAATGGTTGCTTGACCTCAATTGGTTCGTTGGAGTCAATGGAGGCTTGTAGGAGGAGCATTGGACACACCTCGTGGAGAACCCTTGCATTTGAAGCCTTACTTGTGGACAATATCACCTTGGAGCTTGACATGTGTACCCTTAGAGAGTAATGCTCCACATGTGTGAACCTACATGTGGCTTTGTAGGTTGCTTGTAAGGGCATAGGCCCACAAATGTATTGTTGGCCTTCCTTATCTCTAATATATATAGAGGAAGAAGAGAGTCCTTTCTTATCATCATCATTGTACTCTTCTCTTTGTGAGATACTAGGTTTAACTCTTGTGGAGAAGACGTGGAGATGATTATCTATTCATTTTTGTTCATTCTTGTGTTAGAGATGTGACCAAGTGGAGTGAACTTGTCTTCCTCTCTCTCTCTTGTATCTTCTTTTGTACTCTCTCTCTCTCTCTTTCTCTCTCTCTCTCTCTCTCTCTCTCTAGGTCTCTCTCTCTCTCTGGTTAAGATTTCACCCTTGGGGACTTGGAGATTAAGGTTTTGAGATGAAATCCAAGGTTGTACTTATTGAAGAGAAGAAAAATATGAGACATCTTGCCTTGGAGGACATTCTTGTTGGAACTATTTGGTGTCTGCAACGGTTTTCATTGTTTTCTCTAGCTAGGATTTTGGAGAGCTAGAGGATTGTACTAGACTTGTGATAAGGCTATGGTATGTACATGAACTTCATCTTTATGCATATTAATGAAGTTTCTGGCTAGCCAATACTTGCGTGATTATAGACTTGATTTTCAGTCATCTATCTCTTCATGTTTTGGACCTTGGTACCTTTCAGTACTTATATGTCTTGTTGATTTGGCATAAGTTAAGGTTGATTTGTTAAGTGATTTAAGATTTATATTGAAGAAGAGGACAGATTTGTTGTTGTATTTATAGCTTTCAGAAGTGATTTTCAGATCTATTATATATATGATAAGATTTCCCTAGAGAACTTAAACTTATTGGGACACTTCAGTATCTTTTCTCTTGAATTTCCTACTTGATTGAAGATGTGGAGAGTTGAAATGTTGTCCGTTGTTGATGTTGTTATATTTATATTTTATAGTTGTTGATGTTTTGTAGCAACAGGAGGTATTCCCTCCTGGACAACTTTTCTTAGAGAGGAAGATTCCAAGAAGTTAAAGGAAGACCATTGAACAGTTGAAGAATACCCCAGAAGAGAAGTCATGCCCACAAGAAAATAATAAAGTGAAAATGGAATTTCTAGGAAGAGAAGTCAGCCCCAGTAAAGTGACTTGAAGACTATAAATAAAGGGAGACGCCTTGCCATTTGACACACACTCACACAGCTCTCTCACACAAGAAAAGAAGGCGCAAGTAAGAGGCAAGGAAGAAAACATAGCTATTGTAGTTTCTAGGGTTTCTATCTTGGGAAGTTCGCTGGAAGAGGCCAAGTACTCTAGCACTCTCACTAGGGTTGCTACACATGATATTTCAAGGTTTTGCTCAGTTGTTTACCCTTGCTAGGGTTTGACAAGAAGAAGAGATAAGTACTTGTTATCAGGGTTTCTTCATTGCTAGTTTGCTCTTGTGAATAGATCTTGTTCATGGTTGTATTGTGTTATCGGGAATATTCTCTCTAAGGAAAGTTGATTGGGTTTTTCCCCGAGTTTGGGGTTTTCCGAGGATAAATCTTTGTGTCTTCTTGTGTTTGTCTATCTGCTTCTAGATCCTGTTTATATTTTCAGTAAATGGTTGTTGAATAAAGATCAAAGTACTCTGGTAAATCTATTGCTACTAAAAATTTAAGAAAATCTAACATGGTATCAGAGCAGGTTACCTTCAGAACAGTCTAATCACTGGAAGGAAGATCGTACATTGTTGTGATCAATGCTGTATATTTCGTGTCGGGGAAAGTGTCGGCAAGGGTCCGGAATGTAACTTCTCGGCGACATCGGTGGAAAATGTCGAAATATGTCAGAAAATGTCGCAAGATCTCAAAAAAATACAAAAACACTCATTTTTTTCAATTTTTTAAACTTGTAAAACAACAACAACATCAAATAAACACTTTGCTACATAAATATGAAAATACAACCAATAAATAAGATGCATAAGACGTCAAGTGGTCACATATCGTTACTAAATTGAAAATTCTGAAACATGTTGAAGTATTAAAAATAAAGACTATTGTGGAAGACACCATAATCAGTCTCATGGATATCATGACCCTAGAGCTTAGATGATATCAACTATTTCATGATTCTAATTTGATGTGAGATTAAGATGAATTAAGATGCGATATCATGACCCTAGAGCTTAGACTATAATCTGATGTAGACTAGGTGCGTATCATGATTAATATCATCACGGATATCATGATGAAATATTAAGATGATATTAAGGTGCATATATCATGATAGAATAATAGGTGCCACCATATAATCTTAATATCAGGTGATAAGGCACCTATAATATAATAAGGCACCTAGATATTATTAATCATGATAAGGCACCACGCCCCAGTGTTATTAATCATGATTATAGTGATCCTAGTGCCACCATATAATCTTAATATTATATCATGATAGTCAATATAGCGATATCATGACCCTGGAGCTTAGACTATAATTTGATGTAGACTAGGTGCATATCATGATTAATATCATCATGGATATTATGATGAAATGTCAGTTCCATACTCTCATACATGATAGAATCCAATGGAAACATTGCAATCTTGCCAATCTTGAAATCCTGAAAACTATTAAGTCTGTTGAATTTTGAATGGGACCTAAAATTCTACTTTCTCCATATGAAGTCCAATGAGGTTGGAACCACTCTCAAACATCCTGAAACAATCAATGGTAATGTTAAAAATTTAAGTAAAAGGATGAAAATGAAAGATAAAGGAGAATATATTCTTAAACATTACCATTAATTACCGATTCGTATATCATCTTAATATTTATTTCTTAAAATAAGACTTTTAAGGTTCTCGGAAATAGTTTTAATAGAAGATTTTTATCCTGAGTTCATGCACACTTTTTTCCAGCAGGCCGACACATTCCATAGACCCGCGACACTTTGCCAATTTCTCGCAAGATAATGAAAGTGTCGCGACACTTTCATTGTGTCAGATGTGTTGCGAAATTTTGTGAAGAAAATATCGGGAGGGTGAAAATGTCGGCGACATTTCCGATATTTCCGAAATATCGGAGATATATTCGACAGTGGTTGTGATTTGTCGCTACACATTTTTTGTCAAACTCGTTGAGCAATTTATTGGAGGACGTTGAGATTAATTTTACCATAGATCAGCTCGCCCTAGCCTAGCGCACCTCCTGGTGGTCTTAGATTGCAACTTGGTGAAAGTTGAAATTTCACCCTAAAACAGCAGTTGCAACAATTGTTTGTAAAGCTCTCTGAGCATTTATTGGGCTGAGTTGGGGAGAACTTTAGCATAGAGCAACTCGCCTTGTGCTAGCACACCTACCGGTGCTCTTAGATTGACTATCCGTCAAAGTTTAAACTTTAGGGTTTCAAGCTTGTTGACATTTTTTTTTGTTGAACCTTCTGATTCAGATTTTTGACTTCTTCTTGTTGAGGTGATGTGTTGTCTTAGATTAGAAGACAAGTTGGATGGTGCTACAAATTTCAGAGGTATGCACTTGTATATAAGTTATGTCATGAGGGTGTTTGCAAAAGATGTACAATTGGCAAAAGGACATTTGTCCAAGCAGTGACAGTAGATCCAAAGGGATCTTAGATCTAGTACACTCAGAGGAAGCCCAAGAGTTGGAGGAAGCAATGGTGATGTCTCCTACAGTATATGACAACTCGAAATCAAATGGAACGGCAACAACAAGACTCCAGGTTTGCATATCAGGTTTGATATTTTATATTGTTGCATCTTAAAGTAATGTTGTAACTAGGACAACAATCTTTAGAGTTCTATTACTGCTGAGTAATTTTTCTATCAAATGTTTAGTAACACTTGAGTATTGTTGGTGCGATGATCATTATGTTAATGCTCATTGTCTAGTACTAATGATGCACTTATTTACAAGATGAAATTGACCTCTTCTAGGAGATGTTCTTGGTTGTTGTCTCTGTCCCAGGCAGGTTACCTTGTAAATTCCATGGAGGTTACCATGGAGATGTTCTTGTTTTGTTCCGGGCAGGAATAATTGGTCACAACACTAGAAAAGCATTGTTCGTGCTTCTTGTTCTTGTTCTTATTCCAAGCAGGGTCATAGGTGATAGCTCTGAGAAAGAGCTATAGTGACGGTTGTACTTGTTCCTATACTTGTTCTTGTTCTTTATCTTGTTCTTGTTCTTGTTCCGAGCAGGTCACAGGTGATAGCCCTGAGAGGGAGCTATAGCGACGGTTGCAGGAGACAACAAATTAGATGATCTCTAGTTTGAGACAAGGCGCAGACTATCCAGACAAAAAGTTGTATACATCCATGTACCAAAGCAAAAGAGGACGAAGTTAGAAACTTCTGGAAAGAAGCGTACTTTTATGGGATACAGAGTGTCTCATATGGAGATTGATTGTGAGGAGCAGAAGGCTTCGAGGGATGACCGTACAATTCCCTCTAGTCCAGTTGCTCATCCTTCAAACTATTAAGAAGAGTCAGTAGAGCCAACAGGACCAGTGGATCTACCTAGAGATGTTGCAGTGACCAGGAGGAGGCCAGCATGGCTTCGTGACACTTTGAAAAAGAAGTGTACATAGAGCAGCCACAAGGTTTTGTAATCTATGGGAAGGAGTCCCATGTTTATGAATTGAAGAAAGCTTTGCACCCTAGGCATGGTATGCCAGAATAGACAGTTATTTGATGAGCTTGGGGTTTACCAAGAGCGATGCAGATCCCAACCTTTACTACAAGGTTGAAGATGGTTGCCCCTTGATATCGGTACTATATGTGGATGACAAGTTTCTTACAGGGGGATGAAAAGCTCATAGATGGGTGCAAGAGGGAGCTCACTTCAGAGTTCAAAATGAAGGATCTAGGGTTGATGCACTATTTCTTGGGATTAGAGATGTGGCAGAGACCAGATGAGATCTTCCTTAGCCAAGGAAAGTATACAGTTGAGATCCTCCAGATATTCGGGATGATGGACTACAAGTCCATGACCACACCTATGGTTACGAATATGAAGCTCTTGAGTGATTCTTCTTCAGATCTGGTTGATCCCACGATGTATAGACAGTTGATCGGATCCTTGATGTACCTGGTTAACACCAGGCCAGATATATGCTTTGCAGTGAACACATTGAGTTAGTACATGGTTGAGCCTAGACATGTACATTTGGTAGTAGCAAAGCATATATTGAGGTACCTGCATGGTACGGTTGGATATGGACTCGGATGTCTCGTACGGTGAAGTAAAGCTGCAAGGTTATATAGACTTTGACTGGGCAGGGACTGCAGTGGACAGGAAAAGCACAACATGATGTTGCTTTAGTTTGGGATCATGTATGATCTCATGGTTGAGCAGAAATAGTTGTCAGTGGCACTCAGTACAGCAGAGGCAGAATATATAGCAACCAATGTTGCAAGCCGTGAAGCGGTGTGGCTTCGAAAGTTGCTTGCAGAGTTATTTGATCTAGAGTTGGAGCCAACTTTGATATGTGATAATCAAAGTTGTGTGAAGCTTTCAGAGAATCCAGTCTTTCACGACAAGTCAAAGCATATAGAGATCAAATACCATTTCATCTGAGACATGGTGCAGAAAGGAGCAGTGGAACTCCGGTACATATCCACAGATGAGCAAATAGCAGACATTCTCACCAAGCCTCTGTCTAAAGTGAAGTATGAGTACTTCAGAGACAAGCTTGACATGATGCAGAATGTCCACCCTCGTTGAGAGGGAGTTGTGATGTTTCTCCTACAGCAGGCAAATACTCTCCCTCTGGCCAAGGGATTCCCAGATCAGTCATGTGACGTGACTAAGGGAGTAATGAGTAGCCTGGTACAAGTCTTGCCCAAGCCATGTGAAGTGATTGGATGTGATTGAGACTTGTAGTGTGGTCTTGCCTACACCATGTGAAGTGACTAGGTGTGATTGGGACTTGTAGTGTGGTCTTGCCTACGCCATGTGAAGTGCTAGGTGTGATTGGGACCATGGCATAGCCTTGCCTAAGCCATGTGAAGTGGCTAGGTGTGAATTAGGCTATGGTGGTAGTCTTGCCCATACCATGTGAAGTGGATGGGTGTGATTGGGACTACTAGGAGAGGAGAAACGTCATAGATACTTGCAGCATAGTCTTGAGACTATGGTGGTAGTCTTACCCATGCCATGTGAAGTGGATGGGTGTGATTGGGACTACTAGAGGAGAACATCATGAAAGAATACCTCCCTCGCTAAGAGGGAGTGTTGATGTTTTGTAGCAGCGAAAGGTATTCCCTCCTGGACAACTTTTCTTAGAGAGGAAGATTCCAAGAAGTCAAAGGAAGACCATTGAACAGTTGAAGAATACCCCAGAAGAGAAGTCGGCCCCACAAGAAAATAATAAAGTGAAAATAGAATTTCCAGGAAGAGAAGTCGACCCCAGTAAAGCGACTTGAAGACTATAAATAAAGGGAGACACCTTGCCATTTGCCACACACTCACACAGCTCTCTCACTCAAGAAAAGAAGGTGCAAGTTTGAGGCAAGGAAGAAGATACAGCTACTGCAGTTTCTAGGGTTTTGTCTTGGGAAGTTTGCTGGAAGAGGTCGAGTACTCTAGCACTCTCGCTAGGGTTGCTGCACATCCATATTTCATGGTTTTGCCCAGTTGTCTACCCTCGCTAGGGTTTGACAAGAAGAATAGACAAGTACTTGTTATCAGGGTTTCTTAATTGCTAGTTTTGCTCTTGTGAATAGAGCTTGTTCATGGTTGTATTGTGTTATCAGAAATATTCTCTCCAAGGAAAGTTGGTTGAGTTTTTCCCTGACTTTGGGGTTTTCCTAGGATAAATCTTTGTGTCTTCTTGTGCTTGTCTATCTGCTTCTAGATCCTGCTTATATTTTCAGTATATGGTTGTTGAATAAAGATCAAAGTACTCTAGTAAATCTATTGCTACTAAAAATTTAAGAAAATCTAACAATAGCAGCCTTAAAGCTGAAAATTCAGAAGGTTAAGATCCGGTAACCTTTAGTTATGAGATGAAATTCTATTTTGCATTAATAGCCATTTCTCGGAAATTTCTAAGACACTTGCTCAGAGATGTGTTAATAGCTTCTTCAATCTGACCACATACAACAGCGTTGTTTATGCCACCTAGGATTGCTCCCTATGACCTTATCGACCCAGGCCACTCACTAGAGCATATTATTTGTCACGCACTAGGTATGGAAATCTGAACTACAGCTTCAGAATGACACGCAGGACTAGCTTCCCCATTCTCTTGGACGCCAGTGCAGCTTCTCCCCAAGTGCAATGTCTCTTTGCTAGCTCTTCTTCAGCTTCTGTGGATCACCTTCTTGGTTTAATCCAGTTGGTATCACTATGTCAATTCATGCTGCTATCTTGTACTCACTTTTTCTCGTTTGAGGAGATATTTCATGAGCCCTTTCCTTTTTGAAAGGTTATAAATGCTTGCTGTACATTAAAGTCTTTTGTGGATATATATAGAAATGCAGTAAATCCCAAATGATAGAAAGCTTGAAAATTGCAATGTGGTCTGAAATTGCCCGTTATATTTCCAATAAAAAAATGTCATTTTGTTAGTTGACGCAAAACTGCAAGATATATGTATATCTCAATTGCATTTGAAAAAAAAAAAGATTTTAGTGGCCTCGGAAATAATTGAAACCAATGCACCTTAAAAAATTCGAACCCGAGAAAATGCGGGCCCTTACCTGCAAATCAAACCAGCGGCGAAATAAGATATTGCGCCTCAAGGGCTCTGATCAATTAGGGCTTTATTTGATGGCGTCTATGCGTAAATGCAGGCCGGATGGGTGAGTGTAGACCGGACCAAAAAGGGTCCTTTTGGATAAAGATTAGATCTAGGCTGTCTCCATTTCAGCGGTGAATAAAATCCAGAAAAGGGCCTCCGGGCCTGAAATGGACCTGTCCTTCCAACCTGCAGCACACTGCAATGGGGACCGATCTTATTAAAGCCAAAACAAATTGTGAATAATCTGGGATTTTAACATCAGAGAATCAGTTCAGTTGCCATCAAAATAGCTCAGATTTCGTATTGTGAAAGTATCTATAAAACGGAAAGTCACCGGGCGTGTGGTCCTTCCATTAATAAAACGCTATTTTTTCTGTTTTTTTGGATTTAATTTCAAAAATAACTTCAATTTTCGGTCTTGCAATTATGGAGCAGTTATAATTAAATCCGTTGTGGGTGTCCTTTGACTTTTACCTTTTTTTCAAAACTATAAATAGTATTAATTCACTATTTAGAATAGCATCAAATATTGTTTGGATCAGAATTGAAAGGAAGAGCACTAAACATTTTTATTTTTTTTTGGTTTGTTAATTTTAGAATAAATAATTTTAATCAAAATGTTATGTTAAATCGATGAAATTGTTTTTAATTATTTTTTAAATATAGAAATGAATTCAACATCTTTAATATATATTATAATTGGATTGTGCAATATTAATATTTGATATTTGCAATTTCATTAATTTAAAATTATTTTTAATAGATTTTAAGTCAAAAATGTGGATTTCTCTTCTCATTATTTTGAGTAACCAAAAAAAAGTCAATTTGTAACTTGTTTAGATTATGACATTTAGAAGTAATCCATGTTCAAACTTCATAGAGTACATGTGTTTATTCAATTTGTAACTAGTTTAGAATATGACATTTAGAAGTAATCCATGTTCAAACTTCATAGAGTACATGTGTTTATAAAAAATGTGTAAGTGTATTAATTGAACATTTCTAATAACATCAAACCTTTTTTTCAAAGTGTTCAAATTTGGTAGAGAACATGTTTAAGCAATGTCATAACTATAGACATCACCATCAAAAACATGTAATTTGTATTATGTGAAAAAAATCTACTTAAATTTTTAAGATAGAAAATCCTAAGTCAATGTGATGGTATCATTCGCTAATGTATATATGTTTGATCTATCTCCTTCTTTGTGATTGGTATGCTTGTAATGTCTTTTCCCAAGGTCGTTTTTAAGGGGTTTAATCCAAGAGGGAAGGTCATTGATCCAATTTCTCTATTTTATGGCCTATCTCATGTCTAATTTTGAGACATTTTGCCTTCCAAGCTAGAACTTTCTTGAGGAACATTAGTATTGTTTGAAGACCAATGTGGATTTTATGACCTATGCTTATATAACCATGTATGATTTACTTAATTCCAAGATGAATGTGATATATGCTTGATCTTGAAGTGGTTTTTGATGATTTTTTTGTGATTTAAATATGTGAACTCATGTGGTCTCCAAGCAAGATAATAATGTAGTCTTGGTGAATGGATTCGATTCACAATTCAAGATGATCTCCTTCAGTTATTACGCCAAACCACCTAGCTAAATGAATGAGAAATTTTAGGGATTGTATCCCTTCAAAATCATCAGTATTTCCAATGCTTGGAGGCAGCCATAATGACCTCAAGCAATTTGATCTCTTATTGCTCTAGGGGATTCAAATTAACTAGGAGGGAAAACAATGTCTTGAGAAAGCTTGCATAAAATTAGGAAGTCAATGGACAAATCCTACCTATCAAGGGATTGATTGGATGGGTTAGATAAGACTCTTTTGGTACAAATAGAGCACAATTGATAGAGTAGAAGGCCAAGTTTTAGTATTGTTATTTCATTTCTTTATTGTTGTTCAAGAGAATTCGAATTGTAGAGAATAGGCAAATTTTTTCCCTTACATTCTATGAAATTTCGTGAATAAAGAAGACTGAGTTTTGTTGAATTTTTTTGATCCAGGTGGATATCAGTGGCCACCCACCTTTTTCAACTGGCTCAAAACAATTTTCTGGCAATTTTGGCAATTTACTATTTTTAGCAGTTTTTCGGGTCCCAAACTTCCGGGGCCGTTTTGAGGCCCTAAACGACATTTTTTGGGAAAACGGGGAGCAACATAGATGTTCCTTCATTGTTGCTCGCATCAAAAGTTGTAGTCTCAGATAGATCTTTCTAACAGTGTATCGAGTGCCCCAAACGGAGATCGTATGCAAAAGTTACGCCCCCAGGAAGTTGACGTATCAACTACCTCCATCGGGGCCCGCAAACCTTTTGGATTTGCATCTTCCGGGGTTAGGGTTTTGGATTTTCCTTATGGTAAAAAAGGCCCTTAGAGCCTCATTGTAATAATCATCTTCTTGCGAATGTGACTAGCCATCACATCTCTTATCAGAGATAAGCTGCCACCATTCTAGCGAGTCTTTCACTCTGTATTTTTACAGTCTCTGTACATTTCTTTCATTAATAGAAATCATGTATTACTGTATCTCTGTGTTTATGGTTTCACCTCTAATACATTTATGTTATATTATTGGATATCTGTGATATCTCTGTGCATTTATTTATTATATCTCCGCTCTCATTTCATGCCGAAAATAATCTGGATCAGTGGTATCAGAGCATGTTGCTCTTGATCAGTTTTTTTTTCAGTGCATGTCCCTGACGAGGTCCGAGTATAGCAAGTTGGGTCTCGAGCTTATCTCTCTTGAAGAAAATGGATCTCGCATGCCCAAGAAACCCTCCATGGCAGAAGAAAAGAAAAACGACGGAGCAGACAATCCTATCAATCTATTGCTTGAGCAAGCTCTCACGCGACAGAGGGACGAAATGATGGAGAATTTTTCCCACATCCTTCAACGCTTGTCGATAGCAACAGGCGCATCTTCATCAAACGACCACTTTGGAGGCACCTCGCCTTTCAAGGTACAAGTTAATTTTGATATTCTTGTATTTGAAGGACAAATAGATGCAAAAGCCCTAGACAAATGGTTAAACCTGCTAGAAGGTTATTTCTCTGTTCACAACTTTTTCGACAGAGGAAATATCACCTTCGCACTCCTTGACGCTCTCCCCCATGTCAAACATTGGTGGGAAACTTACTGGGAGCAGAGTTCCACAGAGGAGTCTGGAATATATGGGGTTGAGCCCACTTGGGATTTTTTTGTGGATGTGGTTGTTAAGAACCAAATATCAATATAGCATAGAAAAACCTCAAAAAAAGTACTCAACGCCTTGAAAAAGAGATAATTTCATATAATAAGCCTCTNAATCATTTATGTCCCTACACATTTCTTCACCTTCATCAAGAGTCCAAGTAGGATTGTCTGGAGGCTTATTTGGTGTAGAAGTTCCCTTTTTGGGTGGCATGTTGGCCAAGTATCACTTTTGAACCTTGATTTTGGGGTGGTTCTGCTAGACAATCTTTTTTCTGTTGTATCTCTCAAGTTTTGGCCCTTCTGGGTATGAAACTTTCTTTTATGTAGTTCTTTGATATTTCTTCTTTGCAATTCCACAGGTCTAATCAAAATTGGATGTGCCAAGTGGAATTTACAGTAACTTCCCCACAACTTGCCGATTTTTGGCCTTTCCGGGAGATCTCACTTGTATAGCGTGCCCTACACAAAATAATTGATATAAAATTCTGAAACTCATACCAGAAATACTACAGACTGTCCACGATCCAATAAAACTGGTTCCACTCGATTTGGATACTCTAGGAAGAAGTTATGATTGTTTTACCTAGAACGCCTTCTTGAGACTAGTCAATAGGACTAGTTAGATACCCTATATTACACAAGGTGTATCTACAAATTTAAGATGACCCAGAAGCTGAAATTTTTACCACAGATACCTTACTAATTTCTGTGAATAGCCTCCAAAGTTCAGGGTCTGAAACATTACAGAAAAAATTTTATAGCGAAAATTCCGCAATGACTCAATTCAGGATGATTCCATAACCCTATCTTGTACAGGTTGTATCTCTGAAAGTATAAGGCCTAAGGAGATGAAATTTGAACCCAACATACCTTGATCCGTCTACTAAATATCCTCCAAGTCGTTCCTTCTGAAACGTTGTAGGAAAAAAGTTATAGCAAGAATTCCAAGGTGTCTTAGATGTAGAAGCGAAACCCCAAGACCTTGAGCTCTGATACCATATGTTAAGAACCAAATATCAATATAGCATAGAAAAACCTCAGAAAAAGTACTCAACGTCTTGAAAAAAAGATAATTTCAGATAATAAGCCTCTTCGAGAGGGCAACCTCCTTTTACCCCACTTAAATGTTCAAGTACAAGATGATTCAAAATGAAAATGTCTCCTTGGTATATATAGGAGAATAGGAGGTATAATTACAACTAATGGCCTAAAGCCAACATAAATAAAATAACATTACTAATATAATATGCCCGAATTAAGGGGTAATGAGCCAATATTAGGGCTTAACAGCGGTAAAGGAACAGTATTACCTTGTTGGCAACTATGATGACCAATACACGAGATGGACCACACTGCAGCAAGAGAGGGGCCAAGCAGTTCCAGATTTCACCAATACCTTCCATACCTTGCGCACCAAGCTGGGTATCAAGGACTTTGAACGAAATTTTGTTCTAAAATACCGCGGGGCTCTACACAGATACATCCAAATTGAAATGGATTTTCTGGACATCTCATCACTCAGTTCTGCTTATCAATATGCTGTTAAAATTGAGCAGAAGTTTAAGCACCAGAACAAATGGGAGTTCAGATTTGCAAATCCACAACAACCAAAGTATGAGAAAGACGACCCTAACAAACAGCTTCCTGAAAACCAATCTAAGCCATAGGAAAAGAAGGGTCACGGGAAGACAAAGGAGGACACTGGAAAATGGTGTGATTTCCACAAAATCCCCTAGCACAACACCAATGAATGTTGCTCAAAATAGTCATTGGTGTCTGAGATCAAAGACAAGGAGTCAAACCCTAATTCAAAATATGATTCTGAAAATACTGGTAAAAGACAGATCATCGACGCAAACCCCATTGTTATTGTCGCGACTGCAGCAATTCAACAAGAAGAACCAATAGATCCAGAAGAGGGGGAGTGCCTTTTTCATTCACAGATGTGGGTGAAGGGGACCCCGCTGCATTTTATTGTTGATAACAGAAGCCATAAGAACCTCATCTCAGCAGAGGTCATCAAATAGTTGGGATTGTCGACAACACCACACCTACAACCATACAACATCGGGTGGCTTCGCAAGGGACGAGATCTTCGTGTCAGCCAGCAGTGTCGATTGTCATACGGCATCCAGCCCTTCAAGTATGAGGTATTATGTAATGTTTCCCCATTGGATGACTGTGGTGTTCTCTTGGGCCAACCATATATGTGGAAGTGCCATGCTATCTATGAGTCTCGACCCCGCAATGTCATTGTTTCTCTGGGGGGTCATCTCTACAGAATACCAGAAGTAGCTCCAACTATTGTTCCACCTAAATAGTGCCGCAAGGTAGTATCTCATACTACAAAATTCAGCTTCTTCACAATATGTTCAAAAGGTGAACAGAAGGATACTACAACCACTACAGTCTCGACCCAAGCACCTTCTATCCAACAGAAGCAGGTAGACAAGATTGCAACAAAGTGTAAAGCTTCCTTCTGCACACAAGCATCTCATGTAGCCAGATTGGTTAAAAAGGTCCAACCCTTCTAGCCACATGTTCATGACAACCTTTAACAAGCTAAACAACGCAACTTCTCCAACAAGACAAGCAGCTCATCAAGATACAGATTCAGCAAACGCTCTTCCCTCTCCATCGGGCACTCAACGTAATGGAGACCATGGCTTCCTAAGGAGGGAGGATTGATCCAAGTGGATATCGGTGGCCACCCACCTTTTCTAGCTGGCTCAAAACAATTTTCTGGCAATTTTGGTAATTTAGTATTTTTAGCAGTTTTTTCGGGTCCCAAACTTTCGAGGCCGTTTTGAGGCCCTAAATGACGTTTTTGGGAAAACGGGGAGCAACATGAAATTTTTTTCAATGTTCCTGACATCAAAAGTTGTAGTCCTCATATAGATCTTTCTAACAGTGTATCGAGCGCCCCAAATGAAGATCATATGCAAAAGTTACGCCTCGTGAAGTTGACATATCAACTACCTCCATCGGGGCCCGCAAACCTTTTGGTTTTTCATCTTTTGGGGTTAGGGTTTTGGATTTTCCTTATGGTAAAAAAGGCCCTTAGAGCCTCATTGTAATAATCATCTTCTTGCGAATGCGAGTAGCCGTCACATCTCTTCTCAGAGATAAACTATCGCCATTCTAGCGAGTCTTTCACTTTGTATTTTTACAGTCTCTGTACATTTATTTCATTAATAGAAATCATGTATTATTGTATCTATGTGTTTATGGTTGCACCTCTGATACATTTATGTTATATTATTGGATATCCACAATATCTCTGTGCATTTCTTTATTATATCTCCACTCTCATTTCGTGCTGAAAATAATCCGGATCATTTTTAGTGTTGAGTGTCTCCAAAGTTTTCAAGCACTTCCTTGAGTTGGGCCTATTATAATCCTATATTTCATAGTATCACTTGGTGATTAGAATTTCTTCCTCTAGTCATATTTTGTTGTAAATAATATTTTATTCTGCAAATGATTTGCAAAAGAGAAAGAAAAATAAAAGAAAAGAAAAAGAAAAGGATAAAAATAGAAAAAATGAAAAGAGGGTATAAAAATAATAAAGTACAAAACATAAAAATAAAAATAAAAAGAAGATATAAAACCCCATCAAAAATAAATTTGGTTTGACTCATACTGTATAATCATGATCAAACTTTTTAAATTTAAGTTGATAGGTTAATGAATAGATTTGGTCAAATAGTATAATCTTGGCCATATTAGCTAGGTTAGAGTAATAATTAATCCAACAGTCTAAGTTGGATTAATATGTTAGTTGATTAGGTTAGGAGTTAGGTTAGTGATGTTTATTTCAATAAAAATTGAAAAGGGATTATTAAAATACCCTTTGTTTGAGTAAATTTGGATATTTTTACCTTAGGAAATAAGACCTTGGTGTAAAAGTGGAAAAGGGTAAGCTTAGCGCTACCCATTGTATGATTTTATCCTAAGTTTTCTAATGGATAAGACTTTTTGTTGCATAGTGACTAAAGGTTGCACAAGTCTCAGCGACGACATCCAGCAGCGCCCAGATCGACAATCC